>WWET01001685.1:200530-247223 GCA_011038615.1 Limnodynastes dumerilii
TCCATCAAAAAAGATATTATAGCAATACACAAAACAAATTATAAAATATACATAAGATAATAATTAGTTCCTGAGAAATTTAATTCTATATATAGTCAGGCTTCACCTATCATTTGGAGATTTTGTGAAGATATTGGTTCAGTTTTTTACATTTGGTTTTCCTATATAAAGTTTTCCTATATAAAGGGTCTAAAACTGGAAATAGAGAACACCACATTTAAATGTGGTCCTCCTTAGTAAAATAAACTATGCTGCTGCTAAGGAGTACATCACCAGGGAAAGGAAATATTTGTGCAAGTAGGTTAGACATTGTGGATTGTCCAAGACTGACAAACTCCTATAATCATTTAAGTTCATTGTTATTCATTAACGTCACAAATGAATGTATTATTTGGAGTGTTAAGCACTTGAGGTAATAAATAAACGTTTATTTTCCCTTCTGTTGCCAAGCTCTTGGGCAATAACAAGAAGAGATTTAGTACTTGCACTATTGTCACTGAATATGTAGACCTCTTCCCTATCATAAGGGAGGTGCTCAGAGGTAAATAGAGAATAGCAATAAGAAAATTACCCCACAAAGGGGATGTCCGTGCTCAGACGTCCCCCTGGGGGTGAAGCAACCTCTCTAGGCACTCCGGATCTGATAAATTATGTAGTATTAACATTCATTAAAACATAAATCTTTATTAAAACAATTTAAAAACGTATGCCCTAGCGAAATATTAGTTAAAAAAATCCTAATTTCCTACAGTGCCTAAGCACCGATAATAACTTAAAAACAAAAGCACATGCAATTGGCCCCACTCTTAAGGAAAACTCCTATTATATATTGTATATATGTATGTATAAATCCCTTTGTAAACATAGGTTTAATAATGGCAAATTAAATCTTGTAGTTCATAGATACTGTTGTTATTTCAGTTCTAATGGGCTAAATTTAGTAGTTATATAGGTAACTCAGAGTGATATTAAACTCGATGATTATGCAAAAGTAGCTCAAATAATGTTAAGATCTCTTAGCTCATATGGTAAGTATATCACTCTTTAAATAGTAGAAAAATGAGTCAGCCTCTTACACATGATAGGTATAGTTGCAACATTTGTTACAATGTGGATATGGATGTCTTACAAATATAGTATCAATTGGCCCAGATTATGTAGCAATTAATCCACTAGAGAACCATATTAAATATCCTTAGAAGAATGGTGATTAAAGGTTCCCTAGGGATCTTAGTATGTCATATTGACAAAAAATTATTAGAGTATAATAACGGCATGTCCGTCCAAATGAAACTGCCGACTAAATCATTAGTATCTAAGGAATGACAGTAAAATATTTATCCCGGCACAGAGTTCATCTCATCTAACTGCCAATTGTTATACTGCAAATAATATCCTCTAATATACCATCAATTTAATAAATAAGTCCTAACATACTGGTAATAGCCCACTCCAGATTAATAATCCACCGCAAAATACCCGTGGATAAAGAATCATGCCATCCAGTATCTAGTTATGGTTTCCCCGTTATTATGGCACAAGGTTCAGCTAAACTGACCCGCCAATTTAGAAATACAAATGTCTAATTACAAAAGGATTGTAGGGCTCTATCTGCACGTGTTAGAGAGGGCGCTTGTGCACAGCGTCCTCTCAGCCCAACGTACGTTACGCTAATGCCTTAGCTTAGTCATGGAAATCTTCTTATTGCCAAGCTCCTGGGCCCAGATCCTAAGTTACAGGTGGGGATAGCCATGTAAATGAGTGGACGGGGGCTAGGATGCCCCGTTACGACTAGGTCTGCAGTTGTAAAAACTTAAGGTAGGAAACTGAACTACTATCTGACAGGGAGTGCAGGGGGCATGCACTCCCCACTACGTGCGCGTACCTACGGACCCCCGCACTCGTGTGCGTGTTAGCATTCATCAATGCCTCTTTAAAAAAAAATTTAAATAAAAAAAATTATATATATAAATATATATATGGATGGATAGATAGATAGATAGATAGATAGATAGATAGATAGATAGATAGATAGATAGAAAACACATGAAAACACACCAAGCTCTTTTACAAAAATATTGCAACAACAATGATCTATAACATTTCTGGAGGTGCTGGTAGGCCAACGGGTTTCTCAGTAGAAGCAATGAGATTGTGTCATTACAAAAATATTGCTAAAACCAACATACTTATGACATGTCCAAAGTCCTCGCTAAACTTAAAAAAAAAAAAAACTTCTTAAAAGGGTTAACAAAAGTAATCCCTGATATTAACTTAACCTGACAAGGCAGTGGTATTTACACATTAAAATATTATATTATTCATGAGTCTTACAAGTGACATTTATTAATTAGGTATAGATGTCATGCTAAAAAAGAAAATTGAAATCCTTCAGCAATTTATAACCGATAAACATGTATAGATAGCTCATTACTATACAACTGAAAAAATGCCAATAAACTCACGTAAAAACATCTCTGCTCCCAAGAAAGATTACAATAATTGCATGTGGTATCACACACACACACAAATATATATATATATATATATATATGTCCAGGGACGGACACAAGTCCTTCCTACAAGCAAGACGTAAGAGCTTACCCAGAAGCCACCCGGAGCTCTAGCTCGTAGGACCGAAGACGTTCCACGAGGAGATGGATATCAGCTGCTTGGACCCACACGTGAGTATTTGCCTGACCCGCTGACGTGTTCACAGAGAGTACCCTTAAATCAGTTTATGTACAGTGATGCTTATTTATACCTTTTACAAAAGCAGGGAAGATTGGGCTGTACATGGTGGGAAATTGCATGCATGGCAGGCACACCTGCTGGGGAAAGTTGAATAAGGCTTCCAAGACGACCAATCATAAGCTGAGCAGTGCCATCACAACCAGCGCGGACGAAGTACGCATGCATTGAACTTGACACACAAGCAGCCTGCATGCACCTTTTTAATGATTTTGCCGCCAAAACTTGTTAAAAAACTTGTTAAATAAAAAAAATTTTAAACTTGAAAATCCATCGAAAAAAGGTCCTGGAACTTTGTTTGACAAAAAAGCACTGTTTATACCAATTAGCTTTTTGCAGAGTTCAAACAATGGAGCTGATTTCACCCATTTATTGTCCTACAGAAAGAGTCTATGGACCAGATTTAATAAGCTGTGGGTCTGGAAAAGTGGAGATGTTGCCCATAGCAACCAATCAGATTCTAGCTCTTACTTTCCTATTACATACTAGAGAATGTCAGCTACAATCTGATTGGTTGCAATGGGTGACATCTCCACTTTTCCAAATCCACAGCTTAGTAAATCTGGACCCAGACCTTTATTAAACAAATAGAGGAATTCTTCCTCAGCTGTATCTCCTGAGTTCCTTCCTTTCTCCAAAAGAAGTTGTAGAGCTTCCTCAAAATCATTGGTAGGGTCATTAATCAACACTTTATAAGTCTTTAAATCCCCTAGTAACATAAGGGCCTTCTGCAGATACTTACCAATATCCATTAAAAGTATCAGCCTGTTTGATCACTAGGCTTGTACTACCTGTTAAAGTTTTGAAAGAACTTGTTTCTCTTTAGATGTCAGGTTAGAGTTAAAATAGGAGGGGTTCTATGATTAGATTATCCAGTTCATTTTTCATTAGAAATACATATAATAAAACAATATAAAAAGACACAGTTTGACCGGGGTATACTGATTAGATGGTCATATGATCCCAAAGAATTAATCCCATTTGATCAATGTTAAGGTGCAGGTTTTTTAACTTTAGTGATTTGAGGTAATAACAGAAATAGTTGAAACTTCGGCTGGCCAAAACCGAGAGACACTATAAGTTGTAACAATGTTGCACAGTTATTATATTTCAAGATGCAGGTTGTAACATACCACTGCGGGTGAACAGGAGAATTACGATCCGTGGCCCTGTCTTCCTTCACTAGCCGTGAGGAAACAGTACCCCTGCCTCCCCCGACTTTAGTATGTTGGTATGACACAATGCTGTCCCACTTAGACCGAAATGATAGTTCCGTTCTCCGAATACTCAGGTTTTGGTTCCTCCCTCTTTCTGAAAGTGCAAGTTCAGATGTAGTAGCTGTGTTTTCCTGCTTGTATACCTCCTCTCTTTAGAATTTTCAGATCTTTTTGGCACATCAACAATGGCGTTTACTGATCAATACAATGAATTGGGGTCAAATCCCTCCGGTCCCACTGACGCGTTTTGTCCCACAACTGGGGACTTTTTCAAAGCGTATATAAAGTGTCCACAGTGGCATCAACATTTATAACATTTGTATACCTGTATCACAGTCATTAGTAATTCCTTAAAGGTGCATAACGCTGTTAATTACATATAAGAAATGGTGATGCCTTAATCAATTCTAAACCTTTGCCGTTCTCCTTAGCAACTATATTCAAACCATATATAACTAAAAGTGATAATAAGACTTCAATTTATAATAAAATGAAATGAAATAATAATATTAACCATATTTGTAGTGTTTTTATTTTTGTTTTTAATTTTAGGAAAAAACTCTTCCCCATGTCTAGATGATTAGCTGAGTATTTTCAAGTTTTTATATTAAGAGTTTTTTCTTTTGTTTTATCGTTTTTTATTTGTTTTATTATCTTGTTTAGTTTTGTATATATCCATCATTTATATATCTCAAAAAATCTATTTATACATAAGCATAAATCCATATTCTGCTAATTTTTATCCATTTAGATAATAATTTTTCACTATCTATAAAATACAGTAGAAATTTAGCCCTGTTACACAGGTTTATAGGGGGTAATGATAAGTATCTTGATAATGTCAATATCTTTATCAGAGTTTTTATGACAATAATAATAGTAATAGGGAATCCATGGTTCTTATCAAGAAAGTTACATTTTTATATAAAGTGTTAGAATCATTAGAGAATTAAAAATAATAATAATAATCATCATAATAAATTATTTATATATATATAAGTGAAATAATTAGTGAAAAAATAATAATAATAATAATAATAATACCAAGGTAAATACATATTGATTATATAGATTCCTCATACTAAAAATTATATTATAATTCATAACCTCAACCAATTAGCAACAAATATACATGTGCACATGTCCACATCTATGTGCATACACATCTACATATACATATATACACACAGGTACATGCACAGAAGCATATATAGTGAATTAATAGATAATTAGTAAATAAGTTTAACAAAAGCAAATACATAAACATGGCCCAGTTAGAGTTTCAACGACACAGGATAATCAAAAACTATATTGTCAGAGTGGTTCCTAATTTGATTTTAACCATTTAAGGAGGTCATAATATAATAACCAGAAATCAATATTAATGTGTACATTCAATATTCATTAGTATCAATATTAGTATATACATTCAATATCCTGTGCCGTTGAACTCTTTTGTATCATTCAATCCCTCTGGAGTGAGGGTTTGCAGGGTGAAGATCCAGTAGGCCTCGCGTTGGCAAAGCCTACTGAATCTGTCTCCCCCTCTTAATGTGGAGGAAACAACCTTTAACCCACACACACTTAATAGTTCTAGATTCCCTGAATGATGAGCACTAAAGTGTTTTGGAATACTATGATTTTTAATTCCTTTAAAATATTTTGTTTGTGTTCCCGGAATCGGGCCTTCAGTCTCCGTGTAGTACGCCCAACATATTGGAGTCCACACGGACACTGAAGGACATATATAACAAACATTGACTCCCAATTTATATGGTTTTTTTATGGGAAAGTTTTTTTTGTTAGTAAAAGATTGTATGCTTGTCAGGCCATCCAAGATGGCCCTACATATAGTTCTGTAACATTTAGAACAACCACATTTAGTGAGTTTGTCTCCTCTTGCATCATTTAATATACTTTGCTTTTACAGAAATCCCAGATCTCAAAAAAGCTTGGGATCAAGCTTTACATAATTGCTCCCTCACTCTGATGAAGCTTTTGATTAACTTTAGAGACAATAGAGTCAGAGAAACAGTAAATGAAATTGAAAAAATTTAATCTGAACTTGAAATTCATAAAGATGAGCCGGAATTCAAAGAAAGGGAGGAAATAATAAATAAAAAAGTATTTGATCTAGAACATAAAATAATGGAAAAGAAAATTAATAAGTTCAAAAGGGATGTGTATGATTATGAGACTGGGCAGATATACAAACCCAAACTATATAGATATAGACATTTTGGAAATTATCCTGAGAAAATTAGGGGTCATATAGATAGAAATACATCTAATAACTCTAATTCTAAAGTGAACCAGAAAAGAAGTACTCAAGAGAGACAAAATAATCCTAGGGAGTCTCAAAATCAACAACTAGGAAACAATAGAAAAGATTCCGGTAAAAATATAGAAAATCACATAGTGATGAACCCAATGGGGAATGGAATTCTAAACAAGGAAACTGTAGAACACCCCTTAGGAGCAAGAAAAAAACCTAAATTTGAATCATTTTTTTGTGAGGGACCAAAGGAGGGATCCACCATTTAAATGGAACCCGTACGACTCTCTATGCCTCAATACCCCCAAACGTCCGTTAGAGGATCAAGAGGAGGGAGAAAGTGTCACTCAAAAAATAAGAACGAAATAAATAGAGAAAAAACAAACCCCAAAGTAGTCATAAATATCTCTTCTAAAGTTCTTGCCGATTCTCAGATGAAACTCTTGCAAAAGGGTTTAACCTTTACTCCAAATTCAGATCTAAATCTATTCAATCTCTTTATGGAATTAAATAAATACCTGCGGAATTTATGTAAAAAGAGATATTTTGCTTCCAAAGGAATTAAGGAGAACCCATCTCTCAAATCGATCCTTTTGGACTTAAATGATAAAGAATGTCTAGAAATTTTAGAGGAACTCAACCAAGAAAATGAAACAAATATAGATAAGTGCATGGATGCAACTCTCCCCATATTGGATGTAAATAAAACTGGAAAATATAAAAACAAATCTGATTTTTTTTTATTACAAAAGTCAAAGGATTGATGCCTTTTATAAGGCTACCCTAAATGATTTTAGAAAAATTTGTTTAGCAACTGATTTAGACTCTCACTCTAAATTTAATAATTAAAATAAATGGGAGAGGGTTGCACTCAGGCAAATTATGAAAGATGACACCCTTGTTATAAGAGCTGCAGACAAGGGTGGGAGCGTCGTTGCAATGGACTGCTCCTCCTATAAAACAGAAGCTTTGAAACAGCTCAATGATAACATTTTCTATAGGAGACTGGATAGGGATCCCACTTTAAATTTTAAAAATGAGCTTATGGTTCTTCTGAATTAGGCTCTGGATGAGAGGGTAATCACAAAAGAAGTTTTTCAATTTTTGTTAATAAAGTTTCCTGTCACAACTATTTTTTATCACCTTCTGAAAATACACAAATCCATTACTAATCCGCCTGGACGTCCAATCATTTCTGGAATCCAATCTCTAACCTCAAATTTGTCTGCATACATAGATTCGAAACTACGAAAAATATGTAGTCTCGCTTGATTCACATTTAAAAGATACAATGCATATATTAAATCTGGTGGAGGATCTAAAATGGGCTCCCACTTATTCATTTCTAACAGTGGACGTCCAGCACTTTATACTCATATTCCACACGTGGGTGGGGTGGAGGCTGTTAAATATTTTTTAGATAAAGATGAGGGTATCACCATAGCAGAAAACAAGTTTATTTTAGATTCTATTTATTTTATACTCACTCATAATTATTTTTTGTTTGATCACACCTACTACTTACAGGTCCTCGGTACTGCGATGGGCACGAGGTTCGCCCCCAGCTTTGCCAACCTGTAAATGGACCTCTTTGAGGAACAGTGCATCTTGGGAAGCAGGTGGGGGGCGAACCTCTTGCTCTACAAACGTTTTATCAATGACCTGTTTGTAGTATGGGATGGGGACCTTAATTTGGCACAACACTTTGTAGAAGATCTTAATCACAATTCTTTTAATCTCAAATTCACCTTCACTTATCACCCAGACACTATTAACTTCTTGGACATTACCCTCTCATCCAGAGATGGAGGAATTAGTAGCTCAAATTATCTAAAACCAACAGATGCATGCAATTATTTGCACTACAAAAGCGGCCACCACCGCCCATGGGTGAATCATATTTCCTATAACCAATTTACCCGTCTCAGACGTAATTGTAAAAATGATGCTGACTTTGAGACACAAGTGGACAAGATGTCTCTGAATTTTATAGATTGAGGTTACCCTGAAAATTTACTTAAGGAAGCAAAATCAGAAGCCATGAAATGAAATAGAAAAGACATTTTATTACCCAAAAGAAAATCCCAAGATTCAACTATAGGGACTCAGGAGGATTATAACCTTGCGCTCATTATAAAATATAATAAGAAATCCTTACAAATAAAACAAATTATAGAGAAAAACTTTATTTTTCTGAGACAAGATTATTTAATTGCACCCCTAATAAAAGAAAGACCAAAAATAGTATTCAAGAAGAAAAAACTTTTTAGCCCAAAGTTTAGTGAAGTTTCCGATTGAAAAAGGTGTTATAAGTGATGCAAGAGGAGACAAACTCACTAAATGTGGTTGTTTTAAATGTTACAGAACTATATGTTTGACTTGTAGGGCCATCTTGGATGGCCTGACAAGCATACAATCTTTTACTTACAAAAAAAACTTTCCCATAAAAACCATATAAATTGTGAGTCAATGTTTGTTATATATGTCCTTCAGTGTCCGTGTGTACTCCACAGAGACTGAAGGACCGATACCGGGAACACAAACAAAATATTTTAAAGGGAATTAAAAATCATATTATTCCAAAACACTTTAGTACTCATCATTCAGGGAATCCAGAACTATTAAGTGTGTGTGGGTTGGAGGTTGTTTCCTCCACATTAAGAGAGGGAGACAGATTCAGTAGGCTTTGCCAACGCAAGGCCTACTGGATCTTCACCCTACAAACCCTCACTCCAGAGGGATTGAATGATACAATAGAGTTCAACGGCACAGGATATTGAATGTATATACTAATATTGATACTATTGAAAATTGAATGTATACACTAATATTGATTTCTGGTTATTATATTATGACCTCCTTAAATGGTTAAAATCAAATTAGGAACCACTCTGACAATATAGTTTTTGATTATCCTGTGTCGTTGAAACTCTAATTGGGCCATGTTTATGTATTTGCTTTTGTTAAACTTATTTACTTATTATCTATTAATTCACTATATATGCTTCTGTGCATGTACCTGTGTGTGTATATGTATATGTAGATGTATAGTTTTTGTCAATTGGTTGAGGTTATGAATTATAATATAATTTTTAGTCACTAATTATTTCACATATATTTATTATTATTTTTAATTCTCTAATGAATTTAACACTTTATATAAAATGTAACTTTTTTGATAAGAACCATGGATTCCCTATTACTATTATTATTGTCATAAAAAACTCTGATAAAGATATTGACATTATCAAGATACTTATCATTACCCCCTATAAACCTGTGTAACAGGGCTAAATTTCTACTGTATTTTATAGATAGTGAAAAATTATTATCTAAATGGATAAAAATTAGCAGAATATGGATTTATGCTTATGTATAAATAGATTTTTTGAGATATATAAATGATGGATATATACAAAACTAAACAAGATAATAAAACAAATAAAAAACGATAAAACAAAAGAAAAAACTCTTAATACAAAATCTTGAAAATACTCAGCTAATCATCTAGGCATGGGGAAGAGTTTTTTCTTAAAATAAAAATAAAAACACTACAAATATGGTTAATATGGTTAATATTCTCATTTATTATAAATTGAAGTCTTATCATCACCTTTAGTTACATATGGTTTGAACATAGTTGCTAAGGAGAACGGCAAAGGTTTAGAATTGATTAAGGCATCACCGTTTCTTATATGTAATTAACAGAGTTATGCACCTTTAAGGAATTACTAATGACTGTGGTACAAGTGTACAAATAGTATAAATGTTGATGCCGCTGTGGACACTCTATATATACGCTTTGAAAAAGTCCCCAGTTGTGGGACGAAACGCGTCAGTGGGACCGGAGGGATTTGACCCCAGTTCATTGTATTGATCGTTAAACGCCATTGTTGATGTGCCAAAAAGATCTGAAAATTCTAAAGAGAGGAGGTATACAAGTGGGAAAACACCGCTACTACATCTGCACTTGCACTTTCAGAAAGAGGGAGGAACCAAAACCTGAGTATTCGGAGAATGGAACCATCATTTGGTCTAAGTGGGACAGCATTGTGTCATACTAACACACTAAAGCCGGAGTAGGCGGGGGTACTGTTTCCTCGCGGCTAGTGAAGGAAGACAGCGTCACGGATCGTAATTCTCCTGTTCACCCGCAGTGGTATGTTACAACCATCCTATCCTCTGCGTCTTGAAATATAATAACTATGCAACATTGTTACAACTTATAGTGTCTCTCGGTTTTGGCCAGCCGAAGTTTCAACTATTTCTGTTATTACCTCAAATCACTAAAGATTAAAAACCTGCACCTTAACATTGATCAAATGGGACTAATTCTTTGGGATCATATGACCATCTAATCATTATACCCCACTCAAACTGTGTTTTTTTATATTGTTTTATTATATGTATTTCTAATGAAAAATGAACTGGATAATCTAATCATAGAACCCCTCCTATTTTAACTCTAACCTGACATCTAAAGAGAAACAAGTTCTTTCAAAACTTTAACAGGTAGTACAAGCCTAGTGATCAAACAGGCTGATACTTTTAATGGATATTGGTAAGTATCTGCAGAAGGCCCTTATGTTACTAGGGGATTTAAAGACTTATAAAGTGTTGATTAATGACCCTACCAATGATTTTGAGGAAGCTCTACAACTTCTTTTGGAGAAAGGAAGGAACTCAGGAGATACAGCTGAGGAAGAATTCCTCTATTTGTTTAATAAAGGTCTGGGTCCAGATTTACTAAGCTGTGGATTTGGAAAAGTGGAGATGTCACCCATTGCAACCAATCAGATTGTAGCTGACATTCTCTAGTATGTAATAGGAAAGTAAGAGCTAGAATCTGATTGGTTGCTATGGGCAACATCTCCACTTTTCCAGACCCACAGCTTATTAAATCTGGTCCATAGACTCTTTCTGTAGGACAATAAATGGGTGAAATCAGCTCCATTGTTTGAACTCTGCAAAAAGCTAATTGGTATAAACAGTGCTTTTTTGTCAAACAAAGTTCCAGGACCTTTTTTCGATGGATTTTCAAGTTTAAAATTTTTTTTATTTAACAAGTTTTTTAACAAGTTTTGGCGGCAAAATCATTAAAAAGGTGCATGCAGGCTGCTTGTGTGTCAAGTTCAATGCATGCGTACTTCGTCCGCGCTGGTTGTGATGGCACTGCTCAGCTTATGATTGGTCGTCTTGGAAGCCTTATTCAACTTTCCCCAGCAGGTGTGCCTGCCATGCATGCAATTTCCCACCATGTACAGCCCAATCTTCCCTGCTTTTGTAAAAGGTATAAATAAGCATCACTGTACATAAACTGATTTAAGGGTACTCTCTGTGAACACGTCAGCGGGTCAGGCAAATACTCACGTGTGGGTCCAAGCAGCTGATATCCATCTCCTCGTGGAACGTCTTCGGTCCTACGAGCTAGAGCTCCGGGTGGCTTCTGGGTAAGCTCTTACGTCTTGCTTGTAGGAAGGACTTGTGTCCGTCCCTGGACTGCCAAATATTTTATTCCTTTGGAAGTGTGAGTACTAATATGCCATTGTATCCTAAGGAGACTGAGCACTTTTGAGTATCCCCACGCCAAGAGGTGATTGTTTACAATTGGAACACTGCCACACGCCATTATGGAGGCAACATTGTTACCAACAAAGTAACTTTGTTTATACCATGAACTCTGCACTAAATAAATACAGAGCACCATCTAGAGGCACAGCCTCGAGTTTGTGTACGGAGGACTTTTACATCTGTTCACTCAAAGTACCTTTGGTTACCAACTGTTATCCTATATTGCAGACATTTGATTTACAATCATGCCCCGTTTTCAGTGCTATCAGTACAATCATCTACATAATATACGGATACTATTATCGTTGGTTACATTTTTTGAGCTCACATTCCGGATTTCAGTACATACCTCGAGGACCAGCTGCTCACACTTTTTATATTGTAGTTTATGTATGTTTGTGTTTGTGGTTTTAGTCCATGGTGGACTTAGTTTGTCACAATAAATTCATTGATTTTTTACATTGTCTGCTGTTTGGTGTTCATATATTTTCACATTGGTGAATATTGTGAATTTTCTATAATAATTTTTAATACCAATTTAGCGCTGTGGTATTCCCTAAATAGGGAATTTTCTCTTTTTTTTTACTCTCTGTGAAATCTTATCGTTCATTGTTAAATCAAGATTCACTTGTTAGTTGATTTTGCTAGTTGGGTGGATAATGTGGTTATTCTGATAATCTATCTTCAATACCAGATCATCCTATTTTCATGCCGTTCTACCTCGGCCTCTCCTTTTTGCCAAACTCTCCAGTGGCTTCCTGTCCACTTCAGAGCTCTCTTTAAACGCCTTACCCGTACCTTTAAAGCCATCTCTACTACTACTCCCTACCTCTAATCCCTTGTCTCCATGCACACTCCATCCTGCCCCCTCAATTAGCTAATTAATGTTGTCTGACCTCCAAATTGATTACCATATCTTATGATTTCTACCATGCTGCATCACTGCTGGAATGAACTCCCTCTTTCAGTCTTTTAATCAGGCTCTCCCCTATGCTGCAGGTCTTCAAGCACTCTCGCAAAACATGTCTGTTCAGGCCTATCCTATCCTTGTCCACCTAACGCCCCCACCACAAACTACCTCTATCTTTTCCTCTCCTTTTCCCCCTCAACCTCGCACACCAGCAATCCATTTCCTCCCCACTCCTATTGTCTCCTGTTTGTCCATTCTACCCACATAATATGTTAGTGCATCTGAGCAGGGTCCTCCATTGTAGTCATCCTCTCTGATCATTACTCCCCCTTCCCTTCCTTTTATCTTGTGCCCTTCGGCAACCTATTACCGCTTTTTCACCTGGTGGCGTCTCTCCCACTCTTCCTGTATACCTTTCACTGCAAGTCTAATCTTCTCAAGCTTGATAGCTCTCCTGTTTTAAACTGTGGTCTATTATTATCTTATACAGTATTGTACTTTTATATTGTATTGTACTATAGTGTATCACTGTTTATATTGTTTTGTACTGTACTGTATTGCTGTTTAGTTACTGCCCTGTATGTCTGCTCTGTATTTTTTTGTACCTTGTACAACACTGCGGAAACCCTGTGGCACCTTTTAAATAAACAATAATACTAAATAATAATAATAAAAAATATGCACCGCTGACCATTTTCCCCCTCCCATAACATTGCAGTACCCAATATTTAAACATAGTAATGTTGGGGGGGGGGGGGCGTATACAGACATTTGGCATGATAAGACATGTGTTTGTGAAGTTCCATATACTGGAGCTGAAAATAACCTAATTTGCTTTTCATCTAATCTGACACTTAGATCCTGGCAGCCTTGCTGTAATTTTTTGGGGATAGAACAGCCGACACAGCGCTCCTCAGAGTGTGAGGCTTTGCTATGCGACAGGCCTCACCATGCTGTAGCACCATATTCTCCCCTTAATGCAGTGGAGAGCTTTGGGTCCCCTTACTTTTCATCCCAACTACTCCTCTTGTCTTGGAGCAACAATCCATAAAGCTTCCATCATCATCAGAAACCATCCTGATCCATGATATTGCAGAGTGCCATCCTGGGAGCATGCAGAAAGAAAGAAGGTGGCCATCTTGGACTCCAAAGGCCAATTTGTATCCTGCAGCAGTGATGCACTAGTAACTTCAATATTATATTAAATTCTCATAGCTGTTTCTCCAAGCTATTTATCTACTTTCTTCAATTTAATTTATAGCATATGGATGGATATGTGACGCAAAAATATGCATGGAAAATTTACATAAAAATGGGCAGGGGGCATTAAAATGAAGGAAAGTGGGCGTGGCTGTGTTGAATCGCACGTACGGAGGACATATACGTACGGGATTGCATTTGGAAAGTTACAAGTTGTCTATGGCGGCGGAAGTCTCCGACAGCATAGCCGAGAAAGGGGAGTGTCGTTCTTGGGAGGGAGTTTGGCTTGCACCGGCCATGTGTATAATTGCAATCTGATCGCAACACGGATCTCTGAATACGGTCCCCCATCTCTAGTAGAAGTAATACCTTGGATTCAATAGCAGTGGTCCCTGAATTTCATTTTAACCTCAAAGAGAATAATAGTCATGGACTCAAGAAAATTCATATCTTATTTGCTCTTCTATTCAACCACAAAATATATTCCACATCATATAAAACACTGTAAGGTGGGTCTGATGTGAACTAATGATCCAGTACTGGAGAGAACAATTTATACCCAGGTTCTGGTGTTGGGTATTCAGTTTTATTTGTTCCTTTAAATAGCTTCAGAGCCTCATTTCAGAAAGTGGATGAGTTCTTAAATTTGAACATTGTATTATATCATCTTCTATTTCTGACCATTTTACTACTGTTTCATCAAGGGTAAACACAGTTTTGCTAAGCCATCCAGGACAAAAGCAGATAAAAAGAAGGAGAAGAAAAAAGGGGGAATCCTCCAACTCTATCATCTCATCCTGTTTTTTTTGGTTCTGTTTTTATGCACATGTAGTATGGCCAATAAAAGATATCATATAACTGCTCTTTGAAGCTCAGTCCACCACATTTAATGCAAGATATTTAATCAAATACAACAAAATGAACAAAAATTTGGTGACATTTTCTACAATATTACAAATCATAAAGAAAAAGCCAACTCTTCGCAAAAACTAATATAACAATTTTGGAATAATGTCAATGACTTAGAAGATCATTTTTTGCAATGGAATAATTTAAACAATGAGTACAGCATAAATAGGTGTGTAAGACCTATTGGAACTAAAATCTATTATGTAACCTTATCTAAAAACAGTAATCATAACGTATTATGGTATAGTCAGAACGTAAAGGAGATTTGTTGTTGTAGAAAGCACCAAAGACCAATTTTAATTTGCTTTATGCAACATGTATGCCCCAAATAATTTTATGACAAAACTTTCTTTCTTAGACTGGGTAATAAACTACAACCATTTAGGTAAAAATAAAAACCTACTCCATAGCGGGGCAAGGAAAAAGTTGACCACTTTTGCGGTGCACACCAAGGGCCTGATCCAGACCTACGGCCGCTTGCATGGTTATGCCAGCCGTACGCGTATAATTAGAAGTTAGAATGTTCTGCGCATGCGTGTGGCAGATGTTTTCCTTCGTAACTTCTATAGTGTGAATCGGGCGTCCATACCATTTGCGTATATGCTCACAAAGGGGCGTGCCAAAAAAACGAATCCCGGAAATACGCTGGAGTTAGTGAATGTAGGCTGGGGAGGTATTTAAATCATACAGTATGGGCTGGGTTACTTTGTAACGTCGCATTAGTAGGAACAGGCACGGAAAAGATAGGGTAGGGTTTAGCCGGCGTAATGAAATGAAAGTAAGGGGAGTATCGGGGGAGTGCAAAGTTTTTACGCTGAGCGCTAATACGCTCAGCGCTCATTTGTAGGTCTGGATTAGGCACCAATTGTATAAATTCACAAACATAGATTACAAGATTGCTACCACCATAACACTGAGAACAGGTCAATCTTAAACTTTTAATACAGAACTTTTAACACAGATATGTTACTTTAACACTGCAACGTGCTCTATTAGAGTTCAAATATTAATTCACTTCTTCTATTAATTTATAGATATTGAAAGTTGTAAAATATTAGAGTCATCTAGGGATTGTTTGTTTGGGTTGGATCTTAAAAGGGTGGTGGGGAAGGATGTACTGATGTATGTGAATAGTCTCTGTTTGATGGCTAGGGTGTGTATTGCAAGGACTTGGATGGGCAGCAAAGCTCCGGATGTTAAAGACTGGATAAAACTAGTGGATGTCAGCCTGGAACATGAGCGGTTTATCATGGAGAAACGGAACGCAAGAGACAAATATGATAGAGTATGGGGACGGTGGAGGGATGAGGAGTGTGTGTTGGGAATGTGATGGGTTTGTGGTGCATGTCTTATGTGTGGTGTGCGGTGTGGGATGGTTTTGATGTGCTGCAGGGTTGATGGCTGATGCTAGATGTACCATATGTAGCTAGATTAGTAATAATGTGACGCTAGTAGGGTTTATACAAGCTGTATTTTCATAGGAAAGGGACCCGGTACAAATCTAAAAGTTAAAATCTGATAGGTTTAATAGGGGGTATTTCTATTTCAGTTGGGGTAAACGGTTAAAGTTGGAAAAAAGTTAGTAAGTCGCACGTGGCAATGGGGCAGTTACCTTTGGAAAATGTAAGTGTTTAATAAATTGACTTGGATATGTGTCTAGCATCAAAGATGTCTCTGGAACACATGTATTGTCTTAACACCTGTGGACTATGGTACTATAGTGATGCAATGTAATGCACTGAACTGTATGGTAACTGTGTTTAGCTGTCAATTGTATTTGCTTTTGTACTTTGTATGTTTTGACAAAATTACTTGTTACCATGATATGTCTCTGCTATGTGCTGACTGAAATAAAAAGCTTTTCAATTTAAAAAAAAAAAAAAAATATCACCATTATTAATCACAACAAAAAATGCTTATAGAACACATATAATAATGAAAGGGCAATACATATATCCATTTAGGGACTCTCACATTATTTTGGGAGGTAATTAAAAAATTCTTTAATCTAATCATTATCTAATCTTATAACCAAAAGACCTCAAGAAGTGCTCGCATTATACCAAGGTATTGATTATCTTATTGATCATTTCCATTTATCAGATGTCTGATGACTTAAAAACTCAACCACATAGGAATTTACTTGATTTTCTGTCTCCCATAAAACAATGTCACAAGTAGATTATCTTTTGGTCTCCTCATTCCTTCTCCTTAGGATCACAGACTTAAGAATTTTACCAATTATAATCTTGGACCAGGCTTCAATTTGGCTATGTAGATTTAATTTGGGTTCCAGGGGCCCATATAAACAGTAGAGATGCACATCTATTTATCCTCCTCACACATTTTTTGACTAACTCAGATCTGCATGGTTCAATTATCTACACACAAGTAGTAAACATACAAATTCACCACATATTAACATTCAAGAGCCTTTCTGGGATGGAAATCTGAGGTTTAAGAAATCCATCTGTACCACACACTAGAGCAATATTTGGTCCGATCCACAATAATTGTATTATCAGGTCAATAATCGATCTAGTTTGTTTGGCTAGCTTAAGAGAGAGGGGTGGGTCTATCTTTTTTCAATATGTATTGTTGTTTAGAAAAGTTGTGGGGTTTTGGGACAAAGCTATAGAATATATTGAAAGCATCCAGACCCTATGCTTATTTGTAACTTTTATAAATTGACCCGCAATTTGTTCCACTCCTCCTATGGCTTCATCAAAAATCATGGTTGACTGTATAGCTTACCTTAGCACAAAAAGCTAGACTGTGTCACTGGGTCTCCTCCTACTCTGCTTCACGTACTGAAGTTCATAGAGACATGAGCTGACATAATTTGATAAAAGAGTGACTTTCACAGATACTGAACCAGGAGTAATAAAATTTACTACAAAATGGAAATATTAGCTTGCTGTCTAGATGATGTTATGCAGGATGACATACTTAAAGTGTTTGACTTTACTACCTGGTATTTATATCAAACAAATGAACTTGGTGTGTTTGGTGTGTTTATCAGAACCTTTCTAGGTGCACACTATATATGCAAGACCAACTAAGCTGTTAGCAGTTAAAATTTTACTGACATTAAAAACATATACATAGTATCAGACCACCAAGTACAGTACAACATCTAAGTTTATTTTTGGGTTTCAAATGTCATAAAAATTAAGCCCTACATAACCATGAGACATCTGAAGAGCATCTACATTACTTTGAAAAGTGGATTTAGGCTACACAAAACCATTGATGTTAAACATAATCTGGCATTCTGTGGCCACTAAGAAAATGTATCTTCATTGTATAAGGGAACTTGCTTTAGATGGTTGAGATAAAATGATAAAATGTGATCCCGTACTAAAAGAGAGCCTAATGAGATATTTAAACTTAAAGTAGTAGGGCCATATTTAGAGATCCGTTTTTACTACGTGCACGTTTTTATGCACCCACGTAGCAAGGCAACACCCACCAACACCCACGACAATCCCCTCTCCAGGCGGTGCAATCGTAGACTTACACTTCCATAGACCACTCTGTTCTTTACGTGTGTACTAACGTTCGTATATGTCTTCCATGCATGTGCGATTCTTTATAACCGCGCCCTCAGGCATTCATTTAAATACCTCCCCCCACCCACTTTCATGTAAATTTTCAAGTACGTATTTATACGCCACCCATCCGTACGTATGTCCCAAAGTGCGATTCACATGTCCGTGGCTAAAGCACCTACGTGCGTATATTCAACGTAAATTACGTAAATAAAGTTACTATGCATGCACAGTAACAACGTACCTAAAAATACGTACGCAACTCCACGTGAAAACGGATCTGTGAATACGGCCCTTAGTCTCTTATCATGCACCAAAAAGTGCGGAGATTCTAGTCTGAGACATAAAGGGCCTGATTCAGAATTAAGTGTTTTTTGTATACGTTTGTGAAAAAACTCAACGTAATATCACGCAAGTGCGATTCCAACCCAGCATTAAATTTAAATAACATGCCCACACACTCGTTCGTAAACATTTGTATGTAAAGTAACGTGTGTAAGATAGTGAAAGTACGTACAAAAACGTACTATGAATCGTGCATAAATTTAGGTTCTTTAAAAGTTAGTAGTGATTCAATCCCACGTAAATGTACATTAATCTTGTGGCAATTAGGGATCCTAAAGGCTTAAATCGATTGCATGTGTGTTTGATTGTTGTTCAATTAAGTCTACAATTTTTTTTGCCTTTGAAGTGTGTTTGTCAAGAATTTAACCCTTTATAGCTTTATACCATTTCATTATCATTTATGTGAATATACTGACCGGGAATGTGTGGGATATAATGAATCCTTTAGAAATTTGTTTCTTGTTTAAAATATATTTAACATGTTTTCTTTTCTAGTGCACAACATCCTATTTTGTTTTCTGTTTATTCTAATCTCTTTCCCAATAATTGTCACTTACCAAAACTCCAAGCAAGTTTGTTCCATGCCACCGATTGTGCACAAAGCCTGCTCTGGAAGGGACAAAAGGAAGGAAAGAAAGAGAGGATGTGGGCTGGTCAAGGTTAAGGTTTGCAGGATGAGAAGGGGCAAGTGATGTGGGTGCAGAAAAGGAAGCAGACTCTGGATCTACGACAACAGAGAGATCTAGAGGGGAATAGGCTATGGATTGGTCATGGAAAGGGGCAAGAGAAGTGGCATGGGAAGTGGCAGGAGAAGTGGCATGGGAAGGGGCAGGAGAAGTGGCATGGGAAAGGGCAGGAGAAGTGGCATGGGAAGTGGTATGGGAAGGGGCAGGAGAAGTGGCATGGGAAGGAGAAGGAGAAGTGGCAGGGGAAGAGGAGGAAGAAGAGGCCGCAGGCTGTTGCCCACCTTCATGGGCACTCCTATCCCTGTTGTCTGCCAAATGAGCCTTTTGCAGTGGATATTTGTGGCCCTTTTGGCGGCATTAGAATGCTGCAAGTCCGGCTCAAGGGTGTCCATAACTGAGACCAAGCATTGCAGCTCCAACATGATGAAGTTTGGAGCCCTGGCCATTTTGGAATATGAAAATTATATAATATCAATCCTTATTGGCTTACCTGAACAAAACACATAATTGGTGGATTGTTATGAAACGCCCCCACAGAAGAAAGAGCAGCCAATAATTGGTGTTAATTGGTACTTTGAATTAGTTTGACACATGTCATATCCATCAATATTATAAACTTTATGTACAGCTAAAAGGACAATGAAAATGGCATTTTATAATGCATTACAAACACAAAATGTTGCACTAACTCGACACAAACTTAAGCAAATGAGGATGACCTTACATTTAGAAATTACATTAAAATCATAAGATCACTCATGTGAAAACATGATTAGAAAGAAAGTTACAAAAACATAACAAACATGTCAGGCTCTTACTGCAAGCAGGCACACACAAAATTATTTTATGCTGGGAAGACATAATTGCAGAACTGACGTAAATATACATATTACAGTTTGTGGAACTTAGGACTTTATTTTTTAAAATTTGGTCTGTTAGAGCATGTAAAAATAAAGGAATAAAGAACCTTAAAAAAAAACCCATTCTAGTCAGCCAATTAAAAGTCTCCTATGGTTTTAAAATTTGACCGTCCTCCACCATAAACTCATGGATATCATATTCATCATAGCTTCACCAGGGGATAAAAAGCGTAATCGCAATTTTACCAGCCTAGAGGTGGAGAAACTAGTTGACCTAGTGTTAAAAAAATTATGTGAAGGGGAATCCGAATTAGGGCCCCATTAGAGAGTGGCAGCATGGGAGAACATTACCGCATCTGTAAATGAGTTTTCCCGGCAGCTGTATGGTGAAGTCCCTAATCGTTTTGCCACAATGGTTAAAAAAAGGTATGTTATGCATCTATTGCAAATTGATGCGAGATTTTAAGATCCTATGTATTCGTTAATTTTCCGTTTTCTTTTTCTTGTTCTAAACTAGTCCATGTATGTATTTGACCGATAAATGCCCAGATATAATAACAATGGTCAGACACAGAAATTAACGAATTTATGAAATAAAGTTATTTTGCTTATGAAAATATTTATCATTCCATAACATGGATAACATAAAAGCTACATAATTGATCTAACACATTATAACACTGGAATGACCTCCCTTCTTCAGTCAGACTCTCCCCCACATTGCAGGTCTTTAAGCGTTCACTCAAAATGCACCTGTTCAGGCTAGCATACCCCTCCTCCACTTAACATCCTCACTGCATCTTTCATCTATCCCTTCTCTTCCTTCCCCCTCTCCTCCGCTCACACCAGCAGTCCACTTCCTTCCCCCTCCTTATGTCTTCTGTAAGTTCTTCCCTCCTACATAGTGTGTTAGCTCACGTGAGCAGGGCCCTCCATCCTAGTGTTGTTCCTTCCTTCACCACTCCCCCCTCACTTCTTACCCTCTTGTCCCCCTCTGCTACCCTTTTACCCCATCCCCACCTGGTGGCTCCCTCTCAACCTCTCACTGCGCTCTATCCCCTGCTCCCTGATCTACCAAGATTGACACCTTGCATTTTGCCTTCCGTTCTGTGCTTGCTTCACTTTATTGTATTTTTGTGATATTTTTATAGTCATATTGTATTTTAATATATACTATGCTGTTCACCACTACCCTATATGTCTGTGTTGTATTTTGTAATAATAATATTCATGAAGGTACAAAATTTGTTTCTAATCACATGATAATTCACATTTTTGAAAAGAAAACTATGCACTATTTTTTAAGGTTTTGTTAAGACATTGCTTATTTTTTAAAAACATTTGTCTTTGCAGAGCATTGGGGTAGATCCAGAACAACGTCTGCGTATGTACTTACGTACGTAAACGTGTGTAAATACGCATGAACGTAAGCATTAAAATTAAGCATTGTTTAAACAACGTAACTTACGTTGACACACCGACAACACGTATTATCAAATACGTCCGCACACGTGCGGACGTATTCTAAAATACGTCCGCACACGTGCGTATTGCTTAACGAATATACGCAGCACGTAATACGTTAGTAGTTGTGGATCATGCGGACGTTTGCTGAATACGTACGTCTGATTCACAAGTACGTTTTTTGCATAGTATGCATGTGTAGTTTTGTCAATTACTGTTGTATGCATATAAATAAAGATACTCATTTGTATATTTTATCTAAATTTATTATAAATATACAAATATATATTTAAATATTTATCTTGTTAATTTTATGTTTTATGTGTTATTTTTACAACAAACATATTTTGTTTACTCAATTAGAAGTACTCAAAACGATGTAAAACATTAAATAAATTTATTAAAAGTTGTGCCGTCTGCCCCATCTGCACCATCATGTGCAGCATATTTAATACCTCCTCATTTAAGGGGGCCATGTTTGGTTCCATGTTTGGCATATCTGTTGGTAAAAAAATAAAAAATACATTAGCATTCCAATTCCTATACAAAATTCATAGTTACATTCAAAACAATGCTTCACATTTAAAACAGATGTCACATATTGCATGTTTATTGAAATTTTGTTAACTTTATTTGTTTTACTTGCTTCAACATCCTCATTTTGTCCAAATGCACAATGACAATAACCTTTTCTCTATTTTTGGAGATGATAACTATTCACAATTCAAGCTGCTCCATTATACAAGTTATGTGACATTTGAAATGTCAGACATTTTCCTGGTATGTCCCTATTATGACATCAATTACATTCTTAAAGATAAAAGTAAGAAATGTTTGTTTATATTTTTTTAAGTTTTGTTTTACATTTTGAAGGATGCAGATGTTACAATCTTTTTTTTTTTTTAACCTTGTTTACATTTTGCATATAAACAATTAGAAACATAAATGATTTATAACAAAATACACTTACCAATTACCCCTTCAATGTGTGCTGGCTGCACATGATGGTGCTCATCGATGTTGTCAGGCTGGGGAGAAGGTAGCCCCTGCTCCTCCAGCTGCTGCTGCTGCTCCTCCTCATGCTAGGGGGAAAGTGGAGGCTGGTCCAGCTCCTCCTCCTCCTGACGCTGCAGCTGGCGGCGGGCAAATTCCACCATTCTGTGTCTGCCCCGCCCTAATAGATATAAATAAATTATACACATGTTAATTAACAGAAAGACACTTTTATTAAAAATAATTATTAAATAAACAAATACAATTGTAAAGAAAATATAAACTACATTCAAAATATGTTGTTTACTGCTTTATCATAGTTACTCTTGCCCTATTAACATGTCAAAGCCATTTGTCTGTCTCTTGAAACCCCATCAAAGATAAAATAATATTTTTGAAAATCTATTGTAAAAAATATGAACATATCAATATCAAATACATATCAATACATTTTAATGCCACACACAGCATGGCCATCACTACAACAGCAAACTTCAAACTAAGTTAGAATAAACTAATACCTATATATACAATTAGAAAGTTTAACAACTCTAGTTTGGCCAACATCATAGTAATAACACATGAAATTGTTGGACACAATCATGCTTTCACAAACAAAATAAGAACCATTGCATAAGTCAAAACATAAGTAAAACATAAGTAAAAACTAATGACTGAAACTAATGATTGAAAGTAAATACTTACTACACGCATGCCGCTGGATCTGCATGCGGACCTCCGCCAGCAGATCTGGTTGTCGCCGCCTTAGATCGGACCACCGGCGCATACGTTTTTCCACGCGCCGGTAGACACGAAGACGGTGTCCGATCTCCCGCTGTATACAGTAGTATGCTGCCCTAACGGCAGCATTACAGCGGGGCTGTCAGAGGTCGAACTGGTCCATGATCCGGACCAGGATCTGCAACTCTGCATGCGAGAAGGGCTCCGCGCGTGCAGCTGCCATTTTATAATCAAAATTATGAACTAACGGTAAGTGACGCTGCGTGATGTCGCGTCATACTAACACAGCTTTAGATCTAACTATGGCATTGGTTGTGTCATGTAACGCCCACAAAGAGCAGCCAATCTTCATCTAATACAATATATTTAAATCTAATTTCACGCATATGCACATGTAATTGTCAGTCACCTAAGAATAAACTTGACAGGCCCACACACATCCTGCTAATCACTACAACGTTCTATAAATCGTTTGCTAAATGCACATAACAAAATGGTTGTTTTTATGATTTTGAATTGTTAAAGGTATACAGCGGACATACGTATGAGTGAAAGCACGCACAGGCGATTTTAATGAGACATAATGGAAAAACAAGCCAATCAAAACAGTCAAAGCCATTAGCCAATCAGAGTGCAAATGAAGCACGTAAAAAGGCGCACAATACCCACGTCCACGTGCGTAAGTACACACTGTGATCATCATGGGTCCAAAGGGACAGAAAAGAAATCCAAACTTTACTGCACAAGAGGTTACATTTTTAGTGACTGAGGTGATGGAGCATTTATATACTCAGGGTGGTGAGATATCTGCTCACCTGAGAGGAAGTGTGTGGAATGGCATTCATGATCGTTTTGTCACCTACTCCAGGAAAATCAATCCCAATTGTATGTTCTGAACAGTAAAACTTCTGAAAAAGAGGTATGAATATTTAAAAAATGCTAATTATTCATTATAAGCATAATTTACTACAAAGTTGTCCTAACCAAACCAGACAACTATTGTTCTATTGTTAAAGTATATTTTATTTCATACACAGATGGCAGGATTTCAAAAATCAAATTAAAAAGAAAATGTCTGAGAGATACTCTCATTCAAGGCAAACAGGAGCTGGACCAATACCTGAAACCTTGAATTTCACGGAATTAGAAAACTTGGCCATGCGTGCTGTGTCTACAGCTGAGATAGAGGGTGTTGGTGACCATGACACCACGGACAGCCCAACACCAAGACTCTTGCGTCCAGTGGCAGACCCAGAATCAGAAGACAGCGAAGGTAATATTAAAAGTTATATCCGATTATTTGTATAACATCTACTTTAAAGATATACAGCTTTTCAAGTGTGTTATTTTTAAATATCAAATGTTGAATGTCCTTAAATGTTTTCTCAACAGAGTAGTGGAAATCTAAAATGAGACAGAAAGAGAGACAGAGTTAGTTATATTACATCATACAGTGTAGACATCTTTGAAGGTTGTAATTTTGTTAAAATTTGTTACAACATTTATTAAATGGATCATCATAGTCACATTGCATGTTCCCTGTTATCACATTTCCTTCTTTCATAGATATTAATGAAAGACTGGATGACACACAATCCATACATGAAGAAGATGTTGAGGCCACATCACAATCAACACCACAACCTGCACAACCACCACCACCAGCTCTGGCACCATCACCATCATCATCATCACCATCCACCCCGTCACCTCCACAACATGATGAGGAAATACCTGGGCCATCAACATCCTACCGTGCAATTCAAAATCTCACAACTCAAATCATCAATAAACTAGACCCCCTACATGACCAAATGACAATCAATAACAGGGCATTTGACAGACTCAATGATACTTTAACCAATATTAAAGATTTGATGCAAGCTTTCTTTGATTACACAGTCAAAAAAGATACAATGCAAACAATAACTGAGGCTATCCCATCAAGATCAGCCAGGATTATCATAGATGTAATGCCAGCACCAGTCAGAGCATCAAAAAGATCTGCAGCAATGTGTGCCAACACGGAAATAGGCTTTTTGGCCCCCAAAACAAGATCTAAAACAGCACCAGCACCATCACCAGCACCAAAAGAAAAGAATGGTGGAAATGCTAAACATCATCTATTATTGTTGTTTATTCGCATTTAAATAAAATCATTTAAAAAACATAACTTGGTATTTTTACATTTTTAACCATTTAATTGTTTTCATTAAAAATAAGATTTAAATTATTGTCAAGTTTCACATTAGAGGTGAATTACAGATTTTTTTATTTTTTTATGTTATTTCCCTTTATTTTATTGGAATTAGTTTATTAAAAAGATACTAATACTGGTAAACACTTTGTTCTCTGTAATATTTATGCCCCTAATGCATACTCCAAAGCATTGTTCCTCTTCTTATTAAAGAAATGATATAGTCATTCTCACACATCTATTGTTGTAGGTGGGGATTTCAACATGATAGCCTCTCCTAGCCTGGATCGTCAAATACCAGTAAAGGAGGGGAAACGATTACCAAAGTTAGGGATCCCTCAGTTCTGTACACAGCTAAATCTGACAGATATTTGGAGAGCGAGACACCCGTTTGAACGACAATACTCTTGTCTTTCGTCAGCTCACAACACCCTATCCCGAATTGACTATTTGTTGATCTCGAAGCCTCTAGTACCTATCACTTCTGACACAGGTATCGAACCAATCATAATTTCAGACCATGCTCTTCTCTGGGTGCAACTCCAATTAGGTTCTATTCAGCCGGGTATGAGGATTTGGCCCTTTCCAACTTATCTGTCCAATTGCAAAAGCTTTCGGGATAGATTACAGGCGGCATGGGCGGAATTTATGTTCTCTAATGGTATTCATACAGAAGACCCCCCATTGCTATGGCAATCATTCAAAGCGGTGATTAGAGGTGTAATTATTTCCTTTGCGGCTAAATATAAAAAGGAGCTTGACACAGACTATCTTGCGACTCAAGCTAGCGCGACGGACTCTTATCGAGCATATTTGCATGATCCCCACGCCTTCTAAATTCCAAATCTTCCGAACTCATAAAACTCATTTAGAGGGAATACTTGACCGTCTGGCTGATAGGCACTCCGCACATAAAATTTACCAGTTTTTCAAATGGGGGAATAGACCAGGTCGCCTCCTCTCTAACCTAATTAAAGGTCACCAGAAACACACATATATTGCCGCATTGTCTGCGGAGAATGGGTCAATTGTGGAAGGCACGGCGGTAATTGTTGAAGTCATGCAGCGCTATTATTCTAATCTCTATACGCAGGAACCCATTGACACCTCCAAAAGAGACTCTTTTTGGGCTAATACTCAACTTCCGAGAATAACCAGAGAGCAATCAGAATCCATAGTAGCCCCGATAACCCTGTCTGAAGTAATTTCTGCTATAAAGCACACTAAACCATTAAAATCCCCTGGCCTTGATGGCCTTAGTGGAGAATTATATAAAATCTTAAGTACTGAGATAGCTCCACATCTGATGAATTTTTTTAATAGCATTCTTAACTCCAAACAAACCCACGCTTATTTCAATGCGGCTATAATCAAGATCATACTCAAACCTGGTAGGGACCCCCTTCTTCCCTCTTTCTATAGACCCATCTCCCTCCTAAATTCAGACTACAAACTCTTCACGAAAATCCTTGCCGATAGGCTTAAACATATTTGCCACGTTCTGAGGTAGATCCGTACTGGGTTCAGGTTGGTGGGCGGAAGCAGAGAATACGAAGCTGGGTGGTTTTAAATAATGATGGCGCATATGAGCCCTGAAGGGTCAGACGGAGATTCAGCCCTGACAGGTGGCAGGGTGAGACCGAACTGGCGTGTATGAGAACAGTCTCTGATAGGCAGGTAAGTTGCAAATACAGTTCGGTGTATGTTCGGCAAGGCAGGGAAGCGAACACACTGCGGGCTCAGGAAGGTAGGTATTGGCCGGTAGGCATAGGCAGACGTGACTGCTGTAGATTCAGGCAGGTAGGTATGAGCAGGGATGACTGCTGTAGATTCAGGCAGGTAGGTATGAGCAGAGCAGACTGCTGTAGATTCAGGCAGGTAGGTATGAGCAGGTATGACTGCTATAGATTCAGGCAGGTAGGTATGAGCAGGTATGACTGCTATAGATTCAGGCAGGTAGGTATGAGCAGGTATGACTGCTATAGATTCAGGCAGGTAGGTATGAGCAGGTATGACTGCTATAGATTCAGGCAGGTAGGTATGAGCAGGTATGACTGCTATAGATTCAGGCAGGTAGGTATGAGCAGGTATGACCAGGCAAGATGGCGGCGCCCAGCGGTCCACGAGGACGCCGGAGACCGCCGCTGGAGCAGCCCGTTAGACGCCGGAGCCCTCTGGTCAGGTAAGTAACGCGGCTTCTGCCGCGCGACGTTACAATATTCTCCCTGCAATTATCCACCCTAACCAGTCGGGATTTATTTTAGGTAGACATTCAGTCACTAATATCAGGAAACTTATAGCGATTCTTCACCAGAGTGAATCTCATAGGGGAGATGAGCATCATATGCTTCTCTCCTTAGACGCGGAAAAGGCCTTCGACATGGTCACTTGGGACCATTTGTGGGAGACTCTCTCATGGTTTGGGTTCCCGGTGGCCTTGTCGGAGGTCTTGAAGGCTCTATACCTGCACCCCTATACACAAGTGGCCTGTAACGGCTCTATCTCCTCAACTTTCCAAATTCAGCGAGGTACCCGACAGGGTTGCCCCCTATCCCCCTTGCTTTTCGCTCTAGCGCTGGAGCCACTTGCGGTTTCTTTACGCTCATCTGTAATTTATAGAGGCATCACGATCGGCAAAGTAGAGAGCAAATTGGCTTTATTTGCCGATGACATGATTCTATTGATGTCCTGTCCTGAGGTTTCCTTACCGGAAATTATAAGGATTATACGTGATTTTGGCGCGTTCGCAGGATATAAAATTAATATTGCTAAATCTGAATTAATGTCTATATCTGCCCCGATTACACTAAAATCCACATGTCCCCTATTCCAATCTTTTAAACAGGCAGGCTCTCGGATTAAATACCTGGGAATCCATATCACATCACCCCTACGTGATCTATACGCTGCAAATTTTCACCCAATCTTCAAATCAGTGGAAGCTTCAGTGGAGCGTTGGTCGTCCCTTCCCATATCATTTTTGGGCAGAACGGCGTTGGTAAAAAGTGTGTTAATGCCCAAGATTACATACCCTCTCCAAATGCTTCCGTTCTCACTATCTAAATCCGATATTAAATCTATTATGTCCCTCTTTACGAGATTCATCTGGAATAACAAAAAAGCCAGAATTGCCAAAAGGAGATTACAACTGCGGAGGGGTGAGGGTGGTCTGAATTTCCCTGACCTACATGCGTTCACCCAAGGGGCTTTGTTCCGTTACGCGGCTGATTGGGTTTTGCGTTCTAGTAAGTTTACCAACTACACACTTGAATCAGAGCTATGTAGACCCTACTCCCTGGCAGCGTTATTGCATCTATCCAGGCACCAGATTCCACACGAAATATACAACAATATTCTTTTTAGAGACACTTATTATTCATGGAGGTCCATAACTAAGAAGTGCGGATCACCACCACAACACTCCCTCTATAACACTTTCTGTGGAAACCCTGCTTTTGAACCAACTTTACAAAACCATTTCTTTAACACCTGGATGGAGAGGGGGATTTGCGCCATTAGGGACATATTCGATCCTGGCGAAACTATCTATTCATTTCAACAACTTTGGGATAAATTCAACTTACCCCATAACCAATTCTACATGTACCTCCAAGTCCGCCATTATGCGCAACAAACCTTAGCGGAACTGGGGGCATGCCCTAAAAATATCTTAGCTCCCACCCCTTT
Organism: Limnodynastes dumerilii; assembly: GCA_011038615.1. Lineage (NCBI taxonomy): Eukaryota > Metazoa > Chordata > Amphibia > Anura > Limnodynastidae > Limnodynastes > Limnodynastes dumerilii. Next base: position 229,888 of record WWET01001685.1, read on the forward strand.
CATATTCGTTATGTTTGCGAACACCTGCAAGGAAGTGACTCCCTTCAACATTGGCAGGGCCCTGCTGCAGCTTGGTCTAAAGATCTCCAGGTAGAAATAGAGGCATTAAGTTTCACTAAACACTATGACTCCACACTTCAGCCTCTTTACAAGAAGTTCATATTAAAACTTTAAACAGAGCATATGTATCCCAGGCCCATAGAAGTCGAGCCAGTCCTGACATGTCAGCCTCATGCCCCAAGTGTCATGCAGCTCAAGCTAACTTCATACATAATTTCTGGGAATGTGGGCAAATAAGGAAATACTGGGGAAAATTTATGTTGTTTGTAAACTCTATATTAAAGATGAGACTGTCCTTAGATGCTCCAGCTTTACTTTGGGCGAACTTTGAGGCTTGGGACTCTTTGCCGGGCATTAAGGAAGCAATTCCCTTCTTGACAGTATTAGTCACTATTGCTAAAAAAGTTATACTTCAAAACTGGACGTGAAATCGCCCCCCTTTCTAGGTACAGTCAAGAACACCTTGCTAGCAACACTGTACTTGGAGAGGAGGGACACCCTCCCAGATGTGGAGAATGGAGTAAAAATTTTTTACCGTAAATGGGGAGTTTACATTGAACACTTGCCGGAGGCTAATCGGTCTCATATTTTAAAGCTGTTCGAGTCCACAAAGTGGGCACTATATAGAGCTCTAGAGGGATTCGAGTAGTAAAATCACCAAGGAACATTGTTGCATCTTGTTTACCCTGCCAGCCCCGGTTATACTGAGGGGAGTAACCGAAATGAAATGAGTACGTGAAAATACAATTTATCTTCTGGGGATAATGCCTCTATAACCTGTATTGCTATCTCCCAGTTTCATGCTGATTATGATAGCCTAACACTATAGATGAGAAAGAAAGTTTTAAGGGCACTCAAGCATCACCCCCCCTTTCTTTTTTTTTCTTTTTTTCGTCTTTTTTTTTTCTTTTTTCTTTGTCTATTTTATTTTGTATTATATAGAAGTAAAAATGGTAATGTAGAATAAGGCCCTTTCGAGTGTGTCTGGCTAATCCATTCAAGGCTTATCTTGATCTGCCTGTTTGTTTGTTTTTTGCCAGTCGGGCAATATATTCTGTACTTGTCCTAAGATCAATGTTATGTGTATCCTCATTGTTATGGATGGATTGTGCTTGATTTTGATATTGTAATGTTTCTACATTGCTAATAAAAATAGTTGAACAAAAAAAAAAAAATATTCAGTATGTGGTCTACATTTCTATACTTGCGGCTATATAGGCCGATTGTCAATTTTTTTTTTTTTGGAATGCAATTTTTGCTTTTTACAGATGTAACGCCAGCACCAGTCAGAGCATCAAAAAGATTTGCAGCAATGTGTGCCAACACGAAAATAGGCTTTTTGGCCCCCAAAACAAGATCTAAAACAGCACCAGCACCATCACCAGCACCATCACCATCACCAGCACCAAAAGAAAAGAGAGGTGGAAAAAAAACTGCAAAAAAAATAATATATTGTTAAAAATGTAATGTCACTTATTCAAAAATGCTAAACATCATCTATTATTGTTGTTTATTAGCATTTTAAATAAAATCATTTAAAAAAACATAACTTGGTATTTTTACATTTTTAAGCATTTAATTAATGTTTTCATTAAAAATAAGATATAAATTATTATCAAGTTTCACATTAGAGGTGAATTACAGATTTTTTTTTAATTTTTTTTTATGTTATTTCCCTTTATTTTATTGGAATTCATTTATTATAAAGATACTAATACTTACTTAAAAATATGTCTCTATCATACGATTGCGAAAAGTACTGCTGCTATGAGATGAGCCATGATAGTATTCCTCCATAACATTTACCTCCTCCACGTCAGCCTCAATCTCAAATGTTAAACCGTGTTGTATTGCGATGTTATGTAATATACAGCACAGAACAACAATATCACATTTTTTTACAGGCGCATACATGAGGGCTCCACCAGACCGGTCGAGGCACCTGAACCTAGATTTTAATAGTCCAAAAGTGCACTTGATTACCTATCTGGTGGCCGTATGTGCTGTATTGTATGCAATCTGTTGATCTGTACTGGCGTTCAACACTGGCGTTAACAGAAAGGGCCTCTGAGGATAGGCGCTGTCACCTATGGAATAAATAATGTATTTAGTAATCAGATGTTATAAGGAAGGTTTAATGTGCAATTTTAAAGTGAAGTACATTTTATTACCTAAAAGCCACGCATCATTACCACTTTCAGAATATCTTCTATTTAATTTACGCCATATAGCTGAAAGCCGCATAACATGGGCGTCATGGGAACTCCCAGGATACTTGGCCACAACATTGCGAATGAGGAGGTTGGCGTCACACACCACCTGGATGTTTAGAGAGTGGAAACCCTTGCGATTTAGATAAATCATAGGGTTTCCACCCCTTGGCACCAGAGCGATGTGCGTACCATCCACGGCTCCTATAACGTGTGGAAAACCAGCAATCCCCCAAAATTGCTGTTTAATAGGCACAAGAGCTTCCTCGCTCAATGGCATATTTATAAATTGGGTGACACGCAACAGAAATGCCCTCAAAACTTCCTCTAGCACACGATTAAAGGAAGATTAGGACATTCCTGTTGCGCATCCCATCACCCTCTGGAATGTTCCAGAGGCGCAAAATTTTAACATCGCCAGGAATTTAGTTAACGGTGAAATTGCTGTACGTGCCATTATATTGGCCTCAAGATCAGATCTTACAATCTCCAAGGTTTCCAATATGACATGTGGAGGAAGGCCATAGCTTCGCCGAACCTCCTCGTCAGACACATTAAACATAATGATACGTAGTCTAAAGATGCGCTCCCTGGTCCTCAGGCAATGACTCGGACATGAACGAAGGACCATGCTATGGAGCTGGTCCTCTTCCTCAACAGCAGCATCCGCAACAATGATGAAAGACATCTGAAACATAAGTAGAAAGGCCAATTAAGCTACAAAAATAGATATGTTTAAAAATCATACATATAACATGTTGAAGGATTGAATGTATTACATACATTGAAAAAAATGGCACACATACAGAGAAGATTATGTTGTTCTATAGAGAACATTCTTAGGTATTTTAAACATAATCACCTATTTAAAGGCAAAAATTATTTTGTATGTATCTCAAATATCTAGATTTTTTGAACTTGCTTTATGCCAGTTGTGAAACAATTATAGGAGGTTATTGTGAAATATATTTAATAGTAACCAAGTTTTCACAAATATAAAAATAAAAAAAATAAAAAATTATACAATACACATAGTAATTATAGTATTTATATAATATATTAATATTAATATATTAATATATATTATTTTTATATTATATTATATATTATTATTAAATATTATAGTAATTATAGTAATTATAGTAATGAAGTTTAAAAAATGAAAAATAACTGTGTTTCAATGAACATAGCAACATTAAACATTCACTTACATGACCAACAGGGCCAATAGAAGACATGATGGGATAATAGTAATCTAATAAAACAAAAAAAACAAAAAAAATTACATTTTAAATTGATTTACCTTGAATTACATGACATACATAAGATATAAAACAGTATGTTGTTTATTCAGACGTAATTAACATAACAAAATATATATATTTTTTTTAACATATAAAATTATTACATTCATAATGTGTACTTACTCAGAAATGCAAAATAGAATCTTCTAACAACAACACACCAAAACCTCTCTATCTCAAGCTGTAGGAACACAAGGAACAAGGAAACACTAGCAGGGTTGAGATTTATATAGATTGCACAATTAGGTCATTAATCATTCTTTCACATTAATAGCTACAGGTGCATGACTCCATAATAAGTATTTACTCTGCTAAACGAACTTACGCGGCGACATGGAAATGCAACAACTTGTTATTGTTACGCGATTGAAACCCTACCTTAACTTTTGTAAACGTAAATTCACTTACGTTTGTTGTCACGGACATGTGGATCGATTGTAAATACGTTCACACACCCTCTTTACTCATAAGCATATTTTGACACTCCCATATTTTACGATTGTCATGCCCCATCCTTTACGTTGGCGTAAAATCAAATTTACGTAATTCTGGATCACACGTAGAGTGAAATATGTACTTGTGGATCGCGCGGACGTATTTTCAAGCGTAAATACGCCTACTATGAATGCGCAGATCGCTCAAAATATACACTTGCGCTAATGAACGGACGAAAAAACGCACGAAGATGTTTTTCTGGATCTGGGCCATTCTGAGGAGCAGGACCCAATTGATTGTCCCATGCCTATATCACCCACAGGATCCACACAGCTGTTTTCGGATGACACACTTAAGGAAGATACTGTTCCATCCACTTCCTATGATCCTGCACAACAAACTTCCGCTGTGAGAGGAGAAATATCAAATTGTAGAGAATCCTCAAGTGTGAACATCAAGCACAACCTGCAAATGATACATCATCATCTTTGAAAGACACCATACAGCATCTGGAGAATGTAATGGAGGGCGTAGTGTCTCACCAAGAGAATGTTCAGATACAAAATGACATCCTTAAACAAATGTGTGTGATAATGCAGAGGATAAAGGATGTCCAAGATAAATTGTTTGACACTTTGCAAGTGTTGGTGGACCATAAGATTCAGAGCCTAGAAATTAAAAAAAGAAAATTAGAGATTGAAGAGTTTAAATTGCAGTTACTACATCCAAATGTTGTAAATAGTGCACAAGCAACAACAAGCGTCTAAGCATCAACATCACAACGCAGTATTCTGCATCAAACCTCGGTTACAGTGGTAACCAAAAAAATTATGTCTGATTTTTTTATTTTTCAGATCAATCCAAACAACATTAAGCTTTTGTGTACAAAACTTGTTTAAAGCCACATCTAATTTCTATTTGAATAAAAAAAATCTTGTCTGAGCGTAAAATATTATGTGAAATTTGCATCATTTAAACAAGTGTTACTATACAATATATAAACAGTGAAGTTATAGAATATGCAACACAGAGCAACTATTTGGCATACAGTTTTAGGCGCATACATGAGTGTAACACCAGGCTGATCAAGGCAGCAGAATTGGCCTTTAAGTACACCAAGGCAACATTCAATGATTTTCCTGGTGTGCACATGCACATTGTATGCAAAATGTTGGTCTGTGGTGGTGCTCAAAATGGTTGTTAAGAGAAAGGGCCTCAGAAGGTAGGCGCTGTCACCTTTAAAAAAAAAAAAAGAATTATCCAAATTTGTTTACTTTGCACAAACACCAAATTCCCCAAAAAACTGTTCACACTGAAATCATGATTCAGTTGCCTAAAAGCAATGCATCATTGTAACATTGTGAATGTGTATGTTGTAATATTTGACAGATTGCCGATTGACACTTGACAAAGGAGTCGTATCACAGGGAATAAAATATAGAAATGTGCAAACTGTGTTAACTAATTTTTTATGTTGATTGTCTTTTTCCATTTCAAGACAAAAAAACACACTTTGTTCTCTTTCATTTAAAAATGTTGCAAAATATATAAACATAGCTTAGAGTATCTAACCAAGAAGCAAAATGTTACATGTAATGTATCAAACAACCTAAACGTTACAGATGTCTGTATAATAAATAATGGTTGATAATTAATCATGGAGTTAACAGGTGATTTTGCTTAGCTATAGTCCACCATATTGCTTTGTTAAACTCTTTTGTTATTACCAGCAAAATGCAACAATCTAACATTAATCCACCATTTGTGTATTTGTAGGATTTTTGATTGAGTTTTTATTGTTTATATCCTTTACATTTAATTTAACACCAAAATATACATATAATAACACTTATGGTGCATCAAACTCGGACTCAACTCTAAATGTGAGTCCTCATTTCCAAGTGGAGACATCCATTGTGTGTGCACAGTGAATGGGAAAGCATGCTGCATGATGGTTACTTTGAACTATTGAGTTGCTCAAACTCGGACTCAACTTTAAATGGAAAATTAGTTTTAAAAAATACTATACACCAAACAAAATAAAAATTTGTTCAACACTTACCTCACACAATGTATTGTTTGTTATCATTATGCAATCACCTTACAAAACATGAGTCTTGATTAAAAATCAACATAAAAAGCAAAACTTTATAAAAAAATAAATAAAAAATAAATAATGTAAAAACAAAAATAAACAAACAAACAAACAAAAAAAATGTAACAAAAATTAGACAAAGTAGAGGTTTCAATAATGTCATCAAACATTGCATACAAAAATGAAACTGTTACCTTAAGAAAACTTTGCTTGGGCATACAATAGCAAAGCAGCATTGCTTTAAATTGGTGTTTCCATTAAAGTTAATTGAGCACAGAAATCTTTTAGGAAAATAAGTGAAGCAGGTGTGTGTGTGTGTTAAGTGCATGCAGGGTTACAATTAAAATTGTTCGTTAGACACGGTCCACCACCTTACGAGTGGCCAAGGGCAACCTTAACTATTCCTGTGCTTATGTTTCCCTACGCAAGCATTTCCTGCTTGTGAATCGTTTGGAACTGCATTGGCACGCCCATACTGTACATTAGTATTCCGTGTGCAGCTCATTTGCATTAAGTGTCTTGTTCCTCTAGATACGCATGCGGGCCGAGTATTGAACTCCTATGTGAATCGGTCGGAAATTGAGGCACGGCACGTATGCGTGAATCATGAGGTTAGCTTTTATGTGCGTATTTTTTGCATTCTGGTCTAGTGTAGTTTATAAATACATAAAAATATGCACGTATATAACACACTTATGTATCTGTGAATCCAGTCCAAAGTCTTCCAAGTACATTAAGATCATGTCCAACAGCACAGATGACCAGATTATGTTAAGCTAACCTATAGAAATTTTAAGTGAAATAATGATTTGTAAGATTTTTTTTCTTTTAAAGAATTTTTTAAGGGAAAGAACAATTTTAATAGATATGTGGACCATTCATTTAGGTTGTACGGTCAACTCCTGAGACCATGTGTTGTTTTTTATTGCTGGCTCCACCCATAAGGATGTGTTTATTAACAAAATAGTAGTGTCAGTGAATCAAAAATACTGGAGTGCTCCTCATTGTGTAGATAAGCCACTTAAAGAAAAGTTCAATAATTTCATGGTGGCAATTAAAGCTTCTTTTAAAAAGTTCTTTATTTTCACTTAATGAACAACTTTATGAAATGAAAGTGATAGAGCATTACACTTTGATGTGGAGTAGAGGCATAGCTAGAAGTCATTATGGAATTGCTTTAATGTGTGGGGGTGGTGAGGGGTATTTCTGTAATATCTGATGCAATTGAGAACTGGAGAGATTGATGTAACACTAAAAAAATGAAAAAGTCTGATGGCCCCCAAGGCCTGTATTTATTTTAATACCCCAATTTTTACATTTTCCCTTTTACCACTGGTTTAAATAATTTGGTGCTTTATTTGAACTTAACTCTTTCAAATTACGCATTTTTGGGGATTTTATTTGCTATACATTACCATACACATATTATTATGATATTTGTGACTTTTTGTCACTAGCCTTACGTCCAGTGTGATTATGGTGCATCCTGTCTTCCCCATTCTGCTTCATGAGCAAATGAGGGTTTTGCTGATGACATCTGCATTTTGTTCTTTCAGAGCAGACTGGATGAGGAGAATTGTGCTACATTGCTGAGAGCAATCAGAAATTTTCTATGGATCCCAGTGCTCAACATCTTCCTAACTCTTACTCTGCTTTGTGGAAATCATTTTATTACTACCTGTTAATAGGCTGGCTTTTGTATTCTTGAATTCTTGCACATACATTAGCCTATTATACTTGAATTCCACTCTATAGACTTAGGTTGGATTTGAACTCACTATCAACGTGTTGATTTCAAATTGCTAGATTTACTAAACGGAACTCTCCATAAAATCGCCCAAAATGCTGCCTCTTTTAAATCACAGCTTTTATAATCGCCATGGCAATTTAGAAAAGGCTGAACATACAACTCGCTGTTTTTACTTTACACTGATTTGTAAAATCTCTGCAAATCTCAGGCGACAGAACAGAGGTGGGTGTGAGTGTCTATTTTTTTTAAGTCAACACTCACTTAAAAAAAAAAACACAGACAAAATGTTAAAAATTAATTAGTTAAATAAATAAAATAAAAGTTTTTGCCAAGTGTTAATAGCATGCCACACCATAGATAAAGTGGCCACAAACATAATTAATAATAACCTTGCCCCATATCCAGTTATTAAGAAAAATGTGCCCTGTTTTATATAATAACTCATATAGTGCCCCATTAGATAGCAAAATACATATATAGCGCCCTGTTAGATAGCATAATACATATATAGTGCCATGTTAAATAGCATAATACATATATAGTGCCCTGTTAGATAGAATAATACATATTGTGCTCTGTCCCTGTCATAAATCATAGTGTGTTCTATACCGTTAATAAATCCTAGTGTGCCCTGCAAATGTAGTTAATCTGAATGTTGCCCGTAGTTTTAATTAATCTGAATGTGGCCCATTGAATAATTAAACTGAGTTTGTGCCAATACAAAAATAATCATATTGTGGCTTAATAATAACAATAAATAATTATTAAATGAACTCCAAATTATTAAAAAAATGAATTAATAAACTTCATACTCACTTTTCTGACATCTTACTTGTTAATTGGTGATATCGGTGCTCTGGTCCATCTTCTTGTTTCAGAACTCCTGCGACATACTGCATCTTCTTGTGTATCACTCCGGCGAATGACTCCTTTCATTACTGGGCCCCTTTTTATATCCTTTTATGGTACTTCCATTTTCTTTTGTTTTCTTTTGATGCTAAAACCCATCCTGTCATGGCAGATATGAGGAGACCGGTTACTTTTTTGAACTTAAGGGACTTAGTTGACTTCAATGGGTGAATTTTGCAAGTGTAAATGAGGGATTTGCTCTTCTGTAAGGGATCTCATTAGCTGGGGCATTTCACATGAATGTACTTATGACCACATCCAAGACTTCCTTAATATCCAATTTGCACCTAAAAATTTTATTGTTTCACTTGAGGTTATCATGTTTAGGCCTACAGATTCAAATCTAACCAAGTAGAGGGCAGTGGTTGGCAGCCGTTAAGATTAGAAGGGTGGGCCCACTGGCTCTTTGCGTGAAGTTTTCTACAGTTGGGCTTTGTAATTATGATGCTATGCCTCTAACCAAATTTCAGTTTCAAGCTAGTTTGCAGAGCTTCCGTTTCCCAATTAGGTTCCCCTCAAATTTCGCCTTCTAAATTTGGGATCCAGTTGTTAAGAATTGAGGCTGCCATAGAGATGATCGGAGCAGCTGCATTTGATGCCTCGCTTGAAAATCTGGGTTAGGGAACTCCATGTGCTTCCTGAAGTACATTCACCCCCACTTTCCTAATAGCTTACTATTGTCATTCAAAAGCTGTTACTATTATCCTTCTCCCTTAACTTGATCTGTTAGGACTTTTCATGACTTGGAGAGATTTTTGGTTTTGCAAATTCTTCATCACCTGGGGCCAGATTTACTAAGTTGCGGGTTTGGAAAAGTGGAGATGTTGCCCATAGCAACCAATCAGATTCTAGCTCTCACTTTCATATTACATACTAGAGATTGTTAGCTAGAATCTGATTGGTTGCTATGAACAATATCTCCACTTTTTCAAGCCCGCAGCTTAGTAAATCTGGCCCCTGGACACAATTGGCCTCTTGTCCTGAGAGATTTTTCTGCATTGTATTTTTTTCACTTTTGCACCAGGTTAGCACTGACCCCTCCACCCAATATATCGCTCGTCCATCGCTACCACAGACAGACGCACTTTGTTGTTCAGTAGTGTCCTTCTGTCTTGTCTTTCCCACCTTCCTCTCATTTTCCATGCATGGTGTCTGTGCTAATTTTGTTTGCACACTTGTTGGTTGTTTCCTTGCTGTGCAGTAGTTTGCTGGCATTCCAGGAAGGTCTAGATGAATGGACATTCAAATGTATTTCGGCCAGAGAAACACCAGCCAGTAGGTATTGCTAAGGGGGGCGAATTGCTTAAGGAACGCTTAGGAAGCATTCCTCAAACTATTGGTTTGAGAACCCACTCACAAAGATGCCATCTTAGAATTGGTGCTATACATTTTTGACAGAAACTCAGAGGCATGTGTGAGGGAGAATATAGAATCCTGTGGTTATCAAACTTTGTGGTTAAGTATAAACACAGAGATAGACTTATATAAACAAAAACAAAAGTGCTAGAATTTATGAAGGCTGATTTTGTAGAAGTATGCAAATGATTCTTTGATAGAGTGGAAAAACCCAAAAAGGAATACAGAAGCAAAGTAAGAGATTTAAAAGTTCTTTACAAACAACAAGAGACCTTTATATCAAAAAAGTTAGTAAAAAAAAAACCTAGGAAAAAAAGAAGTCAATCTGGTTTACAAAAGAGATAGCAAATATAGTTAAAGCAAAGATGACAATTATGAAATATAAGCAAACTAAGGAAAATGGTGATAGAAATATGTACCTTGCAAAAGAGACTAAGAATGTGGATGTGGTTTGTCACATCATATCCCAGCAATGAAATAATGACAGCAGTGATTTTTAGTCAGTTCTGGACCAGACAGCGTATACACCACAAGTACACAGGATTAAAATGCTCCAAAAGTGAATGGTAGTATTTTACCCTAACTTTAACCCTTTCCTACATTTAGCCTAACCCTCCTCTTCTAGAAGCTTAATTTTAACTGTCCCCTATCCACACCTAGCCCTAACCTTCCCCGTCTTTTAACCATCTCCTCTCTGCAACCTAACAATAACATTCCCCTTCTAGCAGCCTAACCTTAACTGTCCCTTCTCTGAATGCTAACCATACACTTACATTTCTTTCAAACCGTTCCATATCCACAGACTAACGCTAACCTTCGCCTTCTAGCAGCCTAACCCTCTTATGTGACATAATATGTACTGCATTTTTGGTGCTCTAGCTATCAGCAGCTCTATGAATTCCCCTGATGATGGTGGTATTTGTACACCGAAATGATGTATCGTCAGGATGACACTTTGGACATACATAATGATCTTTTGTATATGATCCACTTTCCTTTGCCTTTCATCCACTTACCGTTTGTACTATATGCTGACTTGTGGAGACATTGGAGATGTGTGGACTTATGAAGAGTTGTCACGTTATTGGATTTCACACTTTTGTGCTGTGTTTATGCATTTTTTGGATGTAATCTCTTATTGGGTAGCCTATTACACCATTCATACATTTCCTATTTGCATTGCTATATTTTATAAGGAGGTGTTGATTGACACAGTGTCTTGGATATGTAAGAGGAAAGGTGAAAATTACGAGATTGGTTACCAGGGCGCAGAGTCTTTATTATCAGGTGGCGTTCACCAGGGCCCCTAATGGTGGGGATAGAATTGGCTGCACCCCAACAACAGGTCACGGCCCCCAGCACCGAACTTGTAGAAGAGAAATAATACGTAAAGGAATACAGAGGTACTGGTTGATTAGAAAGCGGGAATAGACAAGTCAGAAGGGACTGACTTGTGACGGACCACACAGAACACAGAGACAGAACTAAGGACTTAATGGAATCACAAGGACTAGACAAACAGGACTTACCAGGGAACTCACCCACGCAGTCACACAGCGGAGCCCCAAAGGGGTGACAAATACAATCACACAGGAGAGAGCAAGGTTTACACAGCAGGAGATTACACCAGGGAGAGAGAGGAAGAGAGGGAATGGAAAACAAGGGGTTAACGGTGAGGAACTGGGCAGGACTGGAGGGGCACTCAAGAAAGCAACAGGCACAGGAATAAGACTAAGAGCTAGAAGCAAAAGGGCAAGGAGGCAAGGAGACAAGCAGACAAGGAGACAAAGGGAAAAGGGTAGAGAGCAGAAGCACAAGGCAGAAAAGACTGGGGCACATGAAGGACGGTATAACCAGCTCTGGAGGGCTGGAAGTGCTGAGTATTTGCAGCGGGACTGGCCAATCAGGGCTGGAAGACTGAATCAGCCCCCTGCAACAATAGGCTGCTGGAGAGGAAGGAGCAGCTGAGAATGATCAAGCCAGCGCCGTGACCGGCACGAAGAGAAGGGGAGCATCCTGGCTGTCTAGCAACCAGGACGCATAGCCGCCAGAACTAGTAATGAGTGCCAACACGGGCGCAAAGACCAGGAAAGTGTCCTGGCTGCCTAGCAACCAGGACACATGCCACTGACACCAATGATTGTGTGGATCCTGGTGCTAGGAGAGCGCCGGGAACACACACCGAGAGCCAACATGTGAGCGCAGTGGCTCGTACCATTAACCCTCCCTGAGGGGGTGTTAGGAACCCCTCAGCATAGATTTCCAGGGAAATTTCTTGTAGAAGTCTTTCTTGAGTTTATCAGCATGGACTTCTCTGGCGGATACCAAAGATCTCTCTTCTGGACCTTAGTGCTTCCAGTGAATGAGAAAATAAAGTTCGCCTTGTACCCACTTGGCATTCAGAATGGAGTCAACAACAAATTCTTGTGGATCATTAACTAGGAGGATTAACAGGAGAAGGTCTTTTGAAAGAATTGGAGGAGAATTTGTGAGAGAAAAAGACTGGTTTTAATAGAATGAAAAGTGCAAGGAATCCGAAGACGGGGCAGATTTAACCTGAAGCTGACAGGATTGATCTTTTGAATGATTTGATAGGGACCAATAAATCTGTGACCAAAGGTTTTGAAAAGGTTGACGAATCCGAATATTATGGGTAGAAAGCCAAACCCATTGCCCGACCTTGAAGGATGAAGTCTTTTGGGGACGATCAGAACATTTTTTAAACTGAAGGGAAGACAACTTGATAGCAGCATGCACCTTTTTCCAGACGGACCAGAGCCCCCGTGTAGACTTGTGAGGATTTTTAACAGTAGACGGCATTGAATGAAAAAAATGGGCCCGAGGTTGAAGACCAAAAATACAAAAGAAAGGAGATACGCCTGTGGAAGAATGATTGATATTATTACAGGCGATTTCAGCCCATGGGAGACACTCCACCCAGTTGTCATGGAACTTGGACATAAAACAGCATAGGTACTGTTCCAGGTATTCGTTGACACGTTGGGCCTGATCCAAACCTACGCCCGCCGTCGCTGAAAAGCCGATCTGCGCATGCGCTGGGCAGATGTTGCCCGGCGTCGCTACGGCAACGCCCGATCGTGGATCGGGCGTCCGTAGCAGTGCCGTAGGGACGCTGGAGGGGACTTCCCCCAGTGTCCCTACTTTCAGGTTTGTGTTGGTGGGAGCTAGTTTAATGAGGGTGGGAGGACGGGCTAGGCGGCCATACGCTCCTGTGTGGGTAGCCTTCTGCCGGCGTAAGGAAGGGGCCATACGCACGCACAGGGGGAGTGTTAGGGAAAGTGAACGCCGATACACTGTGCTTTAGTAAGCACAGTGCATCAGCGTAGGTCTGAATCAGGCCCCTTCTGTCTGGCCATTAAACTGAGGATGATAGGCCGAAGAGAGGCTGATGTTGATGCCGAGTGATGAACAGAAAGAACGCCAAAAATGAGCCACAAATTGAACTCCTCGATCTGAAACAATGTCAAAAGGCAGTATGAAGCCTGATGATATGTTGAACAAACAAGGAAGCAAGAGTCCTGGCACAGGGTAATTTAGTAAGAGGAGTAAAATGAGCCATTTTAGAAAAACAGTCAACTACTACCCATATGGTGTTATATCCTGATTAATTAAGTAGGTCGGTAAACAAATCCATGGAGATATGGGTCCAAGGTGTATAAGGGGTGGGTAATGGAAGTAGCAGGCTAGACAGAGAGCAATGAGGGACGTTATACTAAGCGCACACCTTGCATGCGGAAACAAATTTGACTACATCTTTAGTCCAGGAAGGCCACCAAAAAATGCTGAGAGAGGAGTCTTTTCGTCTTTGTAATACCAGGATGTCCAGCTGTTTTTCTGGAATGAAATCCAGTAAGGACTGGCTTCCTGAGAGCCAGGGGAACAAAGAGCAGGTTGGGAGGTGTCTCCTGTGGGACTCTGAAGACCATGGAGCTGGGAGAACAAGTCTTGAGTGAGTCCAAGAACAACCAATGAAGAAGAAATAATAGGAAGAGGAGCAGGCTTGGAGGCGTGAGAATCAAGGAAACTGTGGGATAGCGCGTCAGATTTTTTGAGCCTGACTGAAACATGATGGAAAAGTTGAAACTGGTGAAAAACAAAGCCCATCGAGCTTGACGAGAATTGAGCCTTTTAGCGGATTGAATATATTCCAAGTTTTTATGGCCAGTGAATACTTTAAAAGGATGGAGGGAGCCCTCCAACCAATGCCTCCATTCTTTGAAAGCCCACTTGATTACAAGAAGTTCCTGGTTTCAAACGTCATAATTAGTCTCAGGATCAGAACATTTCCGGGACATGAAGGCACACAGGTGTAACTGGCCATCCAGAAGGTCAACCTGCAAGAGTACGGCTCCAGCCCCCGCATCAACTTCAACAATAAAATACAGTTCAGGGTTGGGGTGACGGAGAACTGGGGCCGAGATGAAGGCTTATTTTAAAGCACTGAATGCTTCTAAGGCTTGTGGAGGCCAGTTTTTGTTATCAGCCCCTTTCTTAGTAAGGGAAAAAATGGGTGAAATCAACAAAGAAAAACCACAAATGAATCTTCTGAGGAAGTTAGCGAATCCCAGGAAATGCTGAATGGCTTTAAGGTTCGTAGGTTGGACCCAATCCAGGATAGCCTTGACCTTTTAAAGCCAGATGAGGAGATGATAAAACCTAGAAAAGCCACTTGAGGAACGTCAAACTCGCTTGGCGTAGAGGGAATTCTCACAAAGTTTTTGCAGAACAGATCTTACATGTTGCAGATGTTCAGACAGGGAACGGGAGTAGATCAAAACGTCGTCAAGGTAAACGATCACAAATCTCCCCAGAAACTCACACATGACATCATTGATAAGATCTTGAAAAACCGCTGGAGCATTACTTAATCCAAACGGCATAACTTTGTACTCATAATGGCCCGACAAGGTATTAAAGGTGGTCT
This sequence comes from Limnodynastes dumerilii, assembly GCA_011038615.1. Classification (NCBI taxonomy): domain Eukaryota; kingdom Metazoa; phylum Chordata; class Amphibia; order Anura; family Limnodynastidae; genus Limnodynastes; species Limnodynastes dumerilii. Next base: position 244,952 of record WWET01001685.1, read on the forward strand.
TCCACTCGTTGCCTTCTTTGATACGTATGAGGTTATATGCACCACGAAGGTCAATTTTGGGAAAAAACAACAGCCTCTCTGAGCTGATCAAATAACACAGAAATGAGTGGTAACGGGTAGGTGTTCTTGATGAAGATCTTGTTGAGAGACCTATAGTCAATACAAGGGCATAAAGTTCCATCTTTCTTTTTAAAAAAGAAAAAACCTGCTCCCAGTGGGGATTTAGAGTGACGGATAAACCCTTTAGCAAGCTTTTTCTTGACATAATCCTCCATGGCCTTGGTCTCAGGAGGTGACAGAGAGCACAACCTATTTTTGGGGAATTTAGCTTCAGACAGAAGCTCAATAGAGCAGTCATAGCTCCGATGAGGGGGTAGAACATTGTCTGCACCTTAGAACAAACGTTGGAAAAGTCTGCATAATGAACTGGAAGGCCTGGGAGCCCAGCGAGTGGGAGTTGACCACGGAGGAGTAGCTGAAGACAATGAACAGAACAGAAGTCACTCCAACTGATGATGTCACCCTTTGTCCAATCAACGAGAGGATTGTGGAGGTGAAGCCAGGGATGGTTCAGAATGAGAGGAGAAGTAGGACAATGAATTAGGAACAGAGTTAATTTTTCCACATATAGAGCACCCACGGAGAGAGAAGGAGAGAAGGAGTGGAAAACGAGACTCTTCCGACAGACAGTGGTTTCCCATCCAATCCACAGACGGTGAGAGGAGACTTGAGCTGCAGAAATGGAATATCCAGAGATCTGGCAAAAAAAATATCCAAAAAGTTGCCAACCACACCACTATCCAGGAAAGCAGACATCTGGTGAACAGTCCCTCGGTACGAGAGAGTGGCTGGAAGCAATAGCACATTTTTGGAAGAGAAAACCCGTGAACCTAGACGTATCTCTTCCCAAACGTCTAGGCTTTGTCTTTTACTGGACGGGTAGGACAGTCTCGTAGGAAATGACCACGGAGGCCACAATAAAGTCACAGGTCGGAGACACTGCGACCATAACTCTCCATAGAAAAGCGTGCTGCTCCCAGTTGCATAGGCTCCTCTGTGTCCCTAGTAGATGGTAGAGGAGGTAGCCAGGGAGGGCTAGAAAATGGAGCTGATGCGGAGTCTTTTTCTTAATGCCTCTCTTTAAAGCGTCGGTCAGTCTCAATTGCTAGAGGCATAAGTTTCTCCAGGGAATCAGGAGGGGAATATTGGACCAAGTCATCATTCCACTGGCTGTTAGAAGACCACCTCCTAAAATCAGCGCTGCACTCCTCTGCCGAGCGTCGGCCTTGACGTAGATTACGCAACTGGGATTTAGCGGATGCCGCATGATCTGGGTCATCGTATAACAAACCTAAGGCTTTGAAAAAAGCATCCATGGAAGAAAGAGCTGGTAGTAGAGCGCCGGGATCACACACCGCGAGCCAAAGTGGGTAATGCTACTGTTGTCAGTGGACTTTTACTGAGCTTTACAGAAACCTCTGAGTGCCACCACGATTGGACTTTATATATATATATATATATATATATATATATATATATATTATCCAAAAAGAGGCTGCTACTTACAAATCCGTTTGTAAAGTAATATACACGGCAGGTGCACTAGGCCCAGGGAATTTGTACAAAAAACAAGGCATTGCCTGGCACTCTAGCCATTACTCAGTAACTAAATATGAATTTCTATCTTTAAAATAAAAATCAGAGAATTAGTTACAAAAATCTGCAGAAATTTGATAAGCTGCTCCGCCAACATCAAGGCTTCTCTGTGGGAGCAGTCCTAACTCTAATATTAACTCTAAATAGAGCCCTAAATTGGATATTTGACCTAAAGTTAGGGCTCTATTTAGAGTTAAGATTAGAGTTAGGACTGCTCCCACAGAGAAGCCTTGATGTTGGCGGAGCAGCTTATCAAATGTCTACAGATTTTTGTAACTAATTCTCTGGTTTTTATTTTAAAGATAGAAATTCATATTTAATTACTGAGTAATGGCTAGAGTGCCAGGCAATGCCTTGTTTTTTGTACAAATTCCCTGCCCAGTGCACCTGCCGTGTATATTACTTTAACAAACTGATTTGAGCAGCCTCCTTTTGGATTTTGTGTTTTAAAGTCTCTTTGAGACCACAGCTGTGAGGGAGTGTGGTCTCAGAGGAGCATTTGGAGACCTGGGAATCTCCATGAGGTATGCTCTTGGTTTGAAAAGAAATTGGATATTTGACATAAAGTTAGGGCTCTATTTAGAGTTAAGATTAGAGTTAGGACTGCTCCCACAGA
>WWET01001685.1:254397-276954 GCA_011038615.1 Limnodynastes dumerilii
TAGAGACTAGATTATATACAAGGTGGCAGAGACTGCAAATAATATTTGACTCAATATTTAACATTCGATTTTCCTTAAAGGGACAGACACAATTAAATCATGTCAGTGTTAGCAATACCACATTACGTGTAACTTTAATTGTACAATTTCCACTTTCTTCATCCACATATGTAGAGACTAGATTATATACAAGGTGGCAGAGACTGCAAATAATATTTGACTGAATGTTTAACATTCGATTTTCCTTAAAGGGACAGACACAATTAAATCATGTCAGTGTTAGCAATGCCACATTACGTGTAACTTTAATTGTACAATTTCCACTTTCTTCATCCACATATGTAGAGACTAGATTATATACAAGGTGGCAGAGACTGCAAATAATATTTGACTGAATGTTTAACATTCGATTTTCCTTAAAGGGACAGACACAATTAAATCATGTCAGTGTTAGCAATGCCACATTACGTGTAACTTTAATTGTACAATTTCCACTTTCTTCATCCACATATGTAGAGACTAGATTATATACAAGGTGGCAGAGACTGCAAATAATATTTGACTGAATGTTTAACATTCGATTTTCCTTAAAGGGACAGACACAATTAAATCATGTCAGTGTTAGCAATGCCACATTACGTGTAACTTTAATTGTACAATTTCCACTTTCTTCATCCACATATGTAGAGACTAGATTATATACAAGGTGGCAGAGACTGCAAATAATATTTGACTGAATGTTTAACATTCGATTTTCCTTAAAGGGACAGACACAATTAAATCATGTCAGTGTTAGCAATGCCACATTACGTGTAACTTTAATTGTACAATTTCCACTTTCTTCATCCACATATGTAGAGACTAGATTATATACAAGGTGGCAGAGACTGCAAATAATATTTGACTGAATGTTTAACATTCGATTTTCCTTAAAGGGACAGACACAATTAAATCATGTCAGTGTTAGCAATGCCACATTACGTGTAACTTTAATTGTACAATTTCATTTCAGTATGTTCAAACTGCATCATAAATGCACATCATGACAGTCTGATCAGATACTTGCACAGGTTCACAAAAATGGGCCAAATTCGTTCTTTTCATTTAGGCCATATGGAGCAATTGTGTTTAGCATAAATATCATTCTAGATTCTTGTTGTTGTAGTACCCGTACAAAATCCCCACCCCTAACATGTGGGGTAACTTTCACAAGGCCATAAAATTAAAAACCCACCAATGAGCCTTTGTGACACTGTAAAAAGTGTCTTGCGACGCTAGTAAGTGCCTTCATTTTTATTTTATCCTTATCTGCGTTTACAATATTTCTTGTGTGTTCATATATGCGTGTGCGCAAAGTACGTTTCGTCATGCCTACATACTTCAACTGACATGGGCATATAATACAGTATATTACTCCATTTGATGAGCAATTAATGAATTCGTTGATATCACATACATTGCCAAACCTGTCAGTGAAGTCTTTACATTTCCTCATATATTGGCACTGATTACAGTGACCGCATGCAAAGGATCCTTTGGTTACAGACTTCTTCTTCTGTCTTGGTTTAAAATGACTCTGAACTAGTGTGTCCCTCAGACTTCTACTTCTGCGCCACGAAATGTCAATCTTTTGACCTAGGATCTGTGTTAAATCCTCGTCTGTATGAAGTACACCAATATGTCTATTCAGTATACTATGAATCGTTTTCCATTAATCACAATATGCAGAAATAAAACGGACCTTATTGCTCTCACCTCTGCACCGTTTTTGATGTATGAGTTCGTGTCTATTCCTTGTAAGGGCATGATATTTAGCCCTCTTAATCAGTCTCCTACTGTAACCCCTTTGTAGTAATCTGTCAGATAGCTCTTGTGCTCTTTTACCAAAGACCTCATCATTCGAACAATTCCTACGTAATCGTAGAAATTCCCCTCTAGGGATGTTATTCTTTACAGACGGAAGATGTGCAATGGAATAGTGCAAGGTAGAATTTGTGGCTGTTGTTTTCCGAAAGATATCGCTTTCAAGATGTCCTGTTTCGGAAACACGAATCATCAGGTCAAGAAAACTGATTTGTGTCTTACTATACTCTGATGTGAGTTTAATGTTTAAATCATTATGGTTCAATTCAGAGATGAATGCATTAAGGCTGTGCTCATCTCCCTCCCAGACCATCAACACATCGTCAATATAACGCATCCAAACCCTCACACCAGATTTAAACCCGTGCATCCTGTACACAAATTCTGACTCCCACAAACCTAGGAAGAGATTTGCGAATGTGGGCGCGCAAGCCGCGCCCATCGCCGTCCCATACAGCTGTATGTAGTACGCTCGATTGAACAAAAAGAAATTATGAGTTAACACAAACTCCAGCATCTCTAATAAAAAAGCCCCAAAGTCACCTTGATGATCACTGTCAAGAAAGAACCTCACAGCACCAATACCCAGACTATGTGATATACCTTTCCCGGAGACAATGGGGCGTCCCGGTGGTGAAGATTCATTTTTGTGAACTTTCGGAAGAAAGTATATTGTTGCCACTTTTGGATTTTCTGTCCACAAGAATTTAAAGTCCAAATTAGATAGAAGGCCATCATGTTGTGCTCTTTTGATCAGTCTCTGGTAAATGGTAAGAAAGTTAGGGGTGGGGTCAAATAATACTTTTTTATAGCACTGTACATTGATAAGTTGTCTGTAAGCTTTAGACATATATAACGCTTCTGACAGGATTACAACATTGCCCCCCTTATCAGAGGGCTTTATTACTACTTCCCATGTATTCAGTTCTTTAATTGCTCTCCTTTCATCATTAGTCAGATTAGACAATTTGTTACACTAATTTCCCTCGTCCCTATATAATCTATCCAGATCATAAGATACAAGGTCATGATAGATTTTCACTTGGGGACATAACCCAATATCTGAAAAAAACAAGGACCGAGGTTTAAGACTAACCTTATCCCTTACGACATTTTCATCCTCTAATGACATGAGGTGTAGTAGAGACATCTGTTCCTCATTAGTAGGAAAAAGAGACAATTCATCAGTAGATAATGTATTTTCTTGGTCACCTTTATTTTTATACAGTTTTTTTTTATAATAATTTCCTCATAAACAGATTGAGGTCAACCTCCAATTGAAACCTGTTCCCAGTGCTAGTGGGTGAGAATGACAGACCCTTAGTGAGTACTGAAATGTTCAGAAAGAACATAAGGGGACAGGTTAATTATCTTAAAGTTATCCTCTAGAATGGATGTTCTGGATAAGACTAGGGCTTTCTTAGGTACCACCCCTATGGGGGACAATACCAGGCCGGGAATTGGGGGAAGATGTAAAGGGGCCACACATCCGCCCTAAACGTAGTTCCTTGCCCACTTTTTCTTCCAAAACACCCGGCGTATCAGTAGCTGACTTCAGATTTCAAGGGTATGCTGTTGAAACCTGCTCGACTATGGGTAATTTAAATCCCTCGCGAAAACCCTGTGACAAGAAATTGGCCATATCTCGCCTAGGATAGTGCACCAGCCATTCTTCCAACTTGCCGACTTTAATTGGTGACGGCGCCAGGCCGAGGTCCGGACTGTGGTCGGGGCTGATGACTTACTGCAATATTTCGCTGGGTGACTGCCATTACACCGCAGGCATAAGTGCTTGTAAGGACATTTGCTGCCGCAGTTGCAGTTGGCATTGTTGTAGCCATAACACTTTCCTTTCGCCTGGGAGGGGGCGCCACTGCGCCCCTTGCTCTGAAATCGCTTAGGCAAGGACTGGTCTGTAGACGCATCCTGCTGCCCCTGATTTATGGCTAGTCATAGCTCAACATCCTTAATGCCAAAACCCATACTAGCTTGCCCATCTGCATTGAGCCTAAATTGCTCATCATATTCGCACCACGCAGGACCTTTAGCCTTTACCTGGATGTCATGAACCAGGTGCTGGTAACGAATCAGTTCCCCATATTCACCTGGCCTTGACTCCAAGTAAATGTACATAAAGGTTCACCAAGCTGGAAACCAGTTGCTAAAGCTGCGGTATTGTTCTTCTGCAGCAGGCCCTCTCTTCTTAGCCGCGCTCAGTGCTTTGTGCGAGTTTTTAGTAAGGGCGAATATTTTAACAAATTTTGCCTTTTTTATCTTATCCTGCATGCGTGGCCACAATCCCTGGGTTACCGCGGTATAATCACAGTGGACCATGCTCCTATCCCTTGGCGGGGGAGGGGGGGTGCCACCTTAGTGGCTTTCTTCTGGGCATGCTTGCGTAAGTGCTTTTCTATCTTTTCCCCAAATTACGCCTAGATCCCCTAGAGACATCGGATGACAGTGACGATTTAGATGTGCATGTGGATACAGATTCATTATCATCCTCAGCCCCAGACGGATTATGAAATAACTCACCGGGCACTGATTGACTGGGTCCTGGCTGCTCGTCCTCCTCCGTGACACCGGATACCTCCACTGACTCCGACTGGATGTTTTCAGCAGGCTCACGGGAGTGTGACGCCCTTGATCCTCAGCGACTCCCGTATCTACTACGGACGACAGTGGGCACCTGCGAAACTGGAGGAGAGGCAGCATCAGTTGGAGTCTCAGACCTCACAACCGCGTCCCTAGTGCACCTGTCAGTAGCATGGGGGGAGCGGCAGGCAGCTCGCTGCGGCGAGGGGAGGCAGAGCGAGAGCGGTAAGACCTGGCCATCCAGCGACTAGTGCTGATGGCTGCAAGCAGGCGGGGGTGGACATGGCCGGGATCAGCAGGGCATGGTTTGATGATGCATATGGCCAGTCACTGGAGCAGCTAGGCCCATGGCAGGCAGAAATGTACCTGCTGCTGACATAAGGTCCGTGGCCATGCTGGCTACAGTAATCCCCTGCCCTGTGAAAATGCCGTGTATAATGGGCCCTGCTTCTATCATACCACCCATGCTGGTGCTCCCTGCTGGGGGGAGGGTCTGCATAGTCCTCTCCCTTATGCCTGCAAGGTGACCAGCTGGGGCCTAGCGGGCTGTAGCGCTAGCGCTCAGCACTGTCCCACTGTGCCTCTCCCCCCACATTCCTACTGTGCCCCCTGTGCTGTGTTTGCGGCTCCCTCATGTCCATAGGGAACAGGGACCACCTGGGGGAGGAGAACAGACTGCCGGGCACTGATTGCCCATTGGCAGTATCCAACTCCTCCCACTACCCACATAGGCTGTGCCGGAGCTCCGGCTCACAGAACCGGAAATGTGGGCACACCCAAGCCCGCCCAAGGCCTGCTTTAAACTCTGCTCCCGGTGTGTGGGTTGCCGGGTAGCTGGGGAATGCTGCAGCGGTTGGGTGCCGCTGCCACTCTGTAGCGGAGGCATCCAGACACCACTACCATGCGGGGTGTCCGGAATACAGTCAGGGGAGCTGCGCAGGCAGGCCAGGAGAGGCGCATTCCTACATGGATGGGGCATTGTGGCAAACAATCAATAAGCCAAGCATAGACAGGGGTGAAAATTAACTGTATGTGTGTGAGATGTCTGGGGGGGAAAGGGTATGTGAAAGGAGATGGAGGATGTAAGGCTAGGGCAAGAGAATGTGAAGATGGGACAGTTAAAGGACAAAACAGGTGAAGAAAAGAATAAGTGGATAGAAAAGTAAGAAAGGAGAAAATAAGTTATAAAGAGAAATGAAGTAAAAGACACTAATCTCTTGCAGAGTGATGCTTCCTGCTGAAAAACCAGGAGAAAATAAGGAAGAGGCCTAAACTACAAGGGATTATGAAAACTCATTCCCCTCGGAACTCCTCCCTCCAGGCCGAAGGAGACCAATCACTACAATTAGAGGTGAGTGTCATCAGTAAACCCACCCACCCACACAGGAAGTTTAATTTGCTTCATGTTAAATTTAACTCTCTGCTGCTCATACTTGAATACAAGGAATTTTGTACGACTAGAGCAGTGTTTCTCAACCTTGGTCCTCAGGACCCCCTAACAGTGCATGTTTTCCAGGTCTCACTGCTGGAGCATAGGTGTGTTCATTACTAACTGACACTTTTTAAAAGCTCCACAGGTGGCACTCATTAGATCACTTTTGAATCTTTAAGGAAACCTAGAAAATATGGACTGTTAGGGTGTCCTGAGGACCGAGGTTAAGAAACACTGGACTAAAGATATACACAGAGAAGTTAAGGTAGGGTTTTGGGCATGAAAGTCAGCTAAGTTACATATGTGAGGGGAATGCATTATCCTCTAATGTGCATAACTTATGTACACTTGCATACAGAATTCACTCTTAAGTCTGGATCAGGCCCAATGTGTTTATTTTACATAAACACGTCGGGCAAAACACATTGGTTTTTTTTTGTTTTGTTTTTTTAATATTGCTAGGCCATTAAAAAGGGGAATTGCTCAAATATTTTCTCATATATTTCTATACTAATGGCTACTTTATTATCTTCCTCCTATGCTTCAGAAAAGAAAGCTCATAAAATAGTGCCCTCAAGTGATTAAATAAACTAAATTTTAATAAGTGACCAGGTAGTTAGGAGCACTGAAAGTTGCTCATTTATGCAGTACTGTATTCAAATAAACAACATTCTAATAGTGGAATTATCATAAATACACATCTAAATAACTTATTTACTGTATACAATATTTATTTTAACAATATTTGTAACACTTTTATACAGGCATAATATAAATATGATGTGTGTTTTAGAGGGAGAGGGAGAGAGATTGTAACTGCAGAAATACTATATTGTTTAGATGGGCTGCTTTACATTATCATAATCACTGTTTATACTATAGTAATAATGGGGTGGATCCAGAACTTCGTCCGTCTTCCATAGATGGACATAATTCAATAAACAATAGCTACTGCGCATGCGCAGTAGCTATTGTACGTAATCTGCGTATTGTTTCGATACGTAGATTGCGTATATGCGGTCTCTTAGGTCTTTTAGTTCGTCTATGGAAGATGAACTTAGTTCTGGATCCTGCCCAATGTCATTACATTTGTTTGCAATGTTTCCCAGGGAAATTGGGTTAAATAAACTGTGGCTTATATGCCTTTTAGATCACAACCCCTGGAATAAGCCAGTTTATTGCCGTGTTATTTTACGTTCTTTAACAAAAATCCCTGGTAAGTCCAGCTAGGTCAACCACCCTCTCAGTGAAGTCATTTTTCCGCATGTTAACGTATCAACACCGCTCTCCCAGCCTCATTACCTTCCCTCCCCCCGCCTACCTGCCATAACTTCCGCGTGTTAACGCTGGGGGACGCCCACCCCCCCAGCGTTACTACGCTGAAACTATGGACACCCGATCCAGGATTTACGCAGCTACGCTGGGCGACATCTTTTTAGACGATCTTACGCGTATGCCCGGAGTATTACCGCCGAGTGACGGGGGTCTGGATCAGACCCAAGGCCTCATATTGTAATACACATCTTCCTATGAAAAATGCCACCTTTCTCTACCTGGTTCTGCCTCCTTGGTATATTTAAAAGCTGCTATCTTAATCACCTTGATCCTTTTCTGCTCTAAGGAATACATATTTAGTTCCTCTAGTCTTTCTTCATATGTTTTGTGACATTTTAGTTGCCTTTCTTTGTACAGTTTTTCCTTCTGGAGATAGATCCTCCAGTACTGAATACACTTAAATTCTTTCTCACCCTTTTTCCCTTTGCTTGTGTGATATTTTGCTGTGTCTTTTGCTTACTGCATTGTTGCTGGCTCTTAGGGCCCGATTCTATTCCCCATGATGTTGTATTTGGACACAATGGGGTAGATTCAGAACTAAGTACGCTAGCGAATTTATGCTACCCAGTGACGTAAAAGCGCTATTTTGCATGTACTGCATATGTGTGCGACAGATGTTACGACACGTAACTCTGAACGTACGTACCAGACTACTATCAGTCATATGACACCGGGGGTGTGCAGAGGGAGTTTCATTGCTATTAGTTGCGTGTATTTAGGAACCTATCGCGTTCTTAAGTGTGAATCAGGTCCTAAGAGAGGAAAGTTACTCCTTGACAATACCATGTTAAGTTTATTCTATGCATGCAGGGAAAATACTTTGCTTTTGCTTCCTGCACACAGATACTGATAAGCTTCATCTTTACACTGTTATTTAGACTTGGGATAGGAAACATCACCTCTCATCTCTAATACTGCAGCAGATGAAATATAACTTCCCCTGCAATCAACATGGTTTAGCCCAGGAGTAGCTTTCCTCTCTTATTTTCAATCTCTGAATCATTGTCTCTATGGGGTTGGCCAGACCGGCAACTACATCCCGTCGTATACGAGATATATTTTCAGAAAGACCATCATACGGCAGCTGAATCAGGCAGATTAATTACGGATTCTAATCCTGCAAACAGATTACGAACTCGAGAGGTGTAGTTCTTCACATATCTTTACATTGATAGATGGGTGATGAAGGGAGACCGGAATGCAATACAAGCTGATTCATCAGGATTGGAGTGACTACCACCACAGCTGATTTCCTGAAATCCCTCGGAAGTGGTGAGATCCATGTATATCTACACTTTATCAACTGTTCGCTAAATATATATAATCACTGATCTAATTAAAACAATTACATATGGGTCCATATCACTTTATACTTCAATTTTAATATTACTTTGTGTGTGTTTCAATAAATGGATATTTTTATGTGATAAGGCGAATATATTGTTTTTTTTTTTTTAAAGTATTTTTAATTCAAACTTTGGGTTTGATCTGCGCCGGAGTTGTTTCTCTTTTGGTACGGCAGTTGAATTTAGACTCCTGGCAGTCTGTATTTGGGAAAGTGGCGGTGATGCAAAAAGTCATGCTCCAAAGGTAAGTGTTTTTACCTAACCCTACTCTTAACTCTTTCCTAACCCTAACCCTCCATGCCCCGCAGCCTAACCCAAACTCTTCATGCCCTGCTGCCTAAGCCCAACATTTCCCTTAAGTCCTAACCCTAACATCATATCTGCCACAGCTTGTAGCTAATTGGAATGGGGAAATAGGTTACCGTTACCAATAGCAATGTTCTATTTCCAGATAACATGGGTGAGAATTGTTCAGTCCTGTTGGATTAAGTAATTCACAAATTCAGAAGTTTTGTCTATGATTAATTATATTTACAAATCGCTGATCAATGTAGAACTGCCAGCTCAGGGCACCATAGTTGATTCATTGTACTATTTGATCTTCTTTTCTTTGATCATAATTCAAAGTACTGAATAATATTTTGATAATTTTTTACTGAAAAATATTTTTATTGTCAATAAAATGGATAACTGAGAATTTTTTTTATCCTCTTAGATTATGTTATAATGATGTATTTATAGAAGGGAATTAGTGGTCAGTTGCACTTGCAAATTGCTGGGCAGACACATCATCAGTGTCACAGACTACGGCCCGGAGTCACACTACCGGACGTATAGTAAATTTTTTACGTAATCTACATATCTTATTCATTACATAGATTTAAGACCGCATATACGCAATCTACATAGTTATTCACACTACCGGATGTATAGCATATACGTCCGTAGTTTACCATTTTTTGCTACTACTTTAAGAATGCATACACGCAATTCTACTATCCCTTCTATTCCTTCCCCCTCTCCTCCGCTCACACCAGCAGTCCACTTCCTTCCCCCTCCTTATGTCTTCTGTAAGTTCTTCCCTCCCACTTAGGGCCTTATTCACTAAGGACGATATTTTAGTGCCAAATCGCATCGCGGGGCATCGCGGCGATATTGACGCAAATTTTATTTATTTTTTGTCCAAATTCACTAAGGCGCGATATAGATGTGATTTTCTCAAACACAGGCGATGTGCCGCCATGTTTTTAGGGCCTAATCGCGGTGATTTTAATCAAAAATTCACCGCGATTAGCCCTTTAACTAATGGTGGAATATCGCGTGTATTAAAAAAATCCAAAGTTCTGCATGTCTGCAACGTGCAGGCATGCTGTAGTCATTGAATTACAAGGATCAGCAAAAAATTAAACAAATAAATTAACCCTTTAAAAAATCTAATAAAGTGTTACATATGTAAAAAAAATTATTAAACCTAACTAACATTACCCCCTACTTGTATGCACTTAACTTAGGAGGTCATCTCTCCTAATCTAAGTGTATAAAACAAAGTGGTACATGTGTATAATAATAATAAAAAAATGTATAACTCACCATTAGCTGTCCGCATCTTGGGAGCCTTCAATTTTCCTTTAACTGAAGTCTTCTTCTTTATTCTTTCTTCTTTCGATGTCTTCTGGGCTGGAGAGGACGATGACGGCTCCTCACCTTGATCGTGACGAATTCACACTAACCTCCCACCAGTAGGGGGCGCTGGTTACATTATGAAGATGAAAGAAATTAACAGTAGAGCTCTCCAGACCCTTAGTATACCCCCACATGCAAGAGATAGCACACTCTAAAAAGGACATATAGGGTGTTTAGCGTGTTTAGGGATAGCTTATGTATGTGGCATATATTAGGGTCTGTCACACCACACGCTGTATATAGTGTGTTATTCCCAGACAACTAATAAACCCCATATATATTTTAGTATGAGCCATAATATAGCCTATATGTACTTTATGTACTTTATATAGTGTGCCATGTCTAGAACCTAATGTATCACACATGTAATACATGGGATATATTAGGAGTCAGTAGTTAGCATACTGTATAAATGACATGTGGAGTATTTAAGGAGACTGGTAACGGCATATACTATAATATATATGGGGTATATAAAGGACTAGAAATGTAGAAATGTTACGCTTTATACAGATATATCAAGGGCATCGGAACAGGGGGGGCGAGGGCGACCAGGACCGCTGACAGGGGGGGCAACGGGGACCCTTGTCAGTGGGGGGATACGGCGCCAGGCCGATCATCCCCGGCTATGAAGACTGCACAGCTCAGTGTGACGCTGGTGCAACCTCAGGTCACATCAGCTTCATCCAGAGCAGAGAGGGAGCGCCGCCGAGGAGCACAGCAGGAGAAAGACGGTAAGGTAAATAAAACAGGGGGATTATTGGGACGCTGGGAGGCTGAGAGAAGACATGAGGGAATTATTTGGTGGCTGGGGAGGCATGAGGGGAATTATTTTGAGAATGGGGAGACATGAGGGCGATTATTTGGAGGCTGAGGGGAGACATGAGGGGGATTATTTGGAGGCTAGGGAGACATGAGGGGGATTATTTGGAGACTGGGGAGACATGAGGGGATTATTTGGAGGCTGGAGAGACATGAGGGGGTTATTGGAAGCTGGAGAGACATGGTGGGAATTATTGGAAGCTGGAGAGACATGAGGGGGATTAGTGAAAGATGGAGAGACATGATGGGGATTATTGGAAGCTGGAGAGACATGAGGGGGATTATTGGAAGCTGAGGAGACATGAGGGGGTTATTGGAAGCTGGAGAGACATGATGTGGATTTTTGGAAGCTAGTGAGACATTAGGGGGATTATTGGAAACTGGGGAGACATGATGGGGTTATTAGAATCCTTGAGACAACAAATGGAGTATGTATTGAAAGACCTGGGTGACGATTTCTATGGACACTGACAACATGGTTCTTGTGTGCCAGCTGTTTTCTTGGGTTGCCATGATTGCTGATGCCGTTTGGTCAATCACTTCCTGATATTGATGGGCTTCTGACCGGCAGCAGTGATGCAGACATACTCGCATGCGGACTTGATTGACAGCGGCATGGTAAGTGTTAACTTTAAGCCTCGGTTTCCTTTGTATTGTAAATTAGGAGGCTATTGTGGTTAAAATAATGTTGAATTTGACACTCAAATGATATTGGTCCCAATAGTTAGATAGTTGTAGTAGTTATAGATATTATGATTTGCATCAAAACTTCAAAATATGTGCAAAGACATCACTAAATGCAAATGTAATGCAGATAATTAATGTAAAAAAAATAAAAATAAATTCTGACTATTTAGTTCCAGCATGGATCAATAAATACTGTATGTCTGTGAAAGGGGCTATGTGAGTAGAAGTCAACTCACTTACTTTACCACACACAGGCCAGCTTACACATTAGAGGACCATAAAACGTGTCAGGCAGGGAGTACTGGGGGAGGGGGCTGATGGCACATGATGGGGAATACTGGGTGGGCTGGAGACATGATCAAAGTACTGGGTCGCTGCAGACATGATGGGTTGACCACACCTCCAATGGCTTGACCACACAATGGCTTGACCACACCCCAAATAAGGCGTGCCGCCACTTTGTACGGCACAAATACACTTAATATATAACAGAGGGGGGCACTAAGATGAGATGGGGTGCCAATGGGAGGGTTAAGTTCTCACCCACCCCAAAAAAAAAGAGTTGTAATATATATATTACAGTAGAAAAAGGCACTCATGAAGACTTGTATAATAAAGAAAATAATGCCACGGCAGGCACTTTATTCAAACATATTCCGACGTTTCATCTATCATAAAACAGCTTTCATCAGGGGTGCAATAAAGAAAAAACATACATGAGACTAACGCTGCATGCAACTATATTTATAGTGAACATAAAACAGTACTCACCCCCACTCCAGCACACGAGGCAGCCTCTGCCCAGGAATCCCCGCTGTCAAAGAAGCCACTCACCGCTGTCAGTCCAGGCAGGGGGCGGAAGACAGACGGGCGAGCGTCATTGGCTGAGGGGAGTCATGATAACAGTAAACAGACAGCGTTCACAACAAGCACACGGCGGTGTGGAGATCGCAAATAACACACAAGCACTGGGAGCAAAAATAAAGCACTGGGACCTAGACAAATAGAGTAGACTTCAAGCCAACAACGGGAGAGAAGCGGAATAACTGCAGGTCCTAACGTGTTATATAGACAATATAAGTATATCACTCGAGTACATACCATATAAAAATGAAGTATGCTAGGCAGAAGCCAAATACAGGAAGGCTCAAGGTGAATAATGCATGGACATAGGGGCAGCAGAGATCCAGAGAACCTCCCCAAATAGTGTCTATGGGCAATATTGTTTAAAGCTATCTGAGAAGAAAAAGCACAACAGGGACAAAGCAAATATAAACAGTAAGCTGGTAGCAAAAAGGAGGTGTGTGGAGCTTTCTGACAATATTGCAGAAGACTCAAATCTAAGGGATACAAGGAAGTGAGGCAATATCTGCAAAAAAATAATAAAAATAAAACTCATAAATAAAAAGGACACAAATACCACAAATATAAAGTGACTAATCAAAACAAATCACAGAAAGCATGATAGAGGTAATAGTTAATTGAGTCCATTCGGGGACACTGTTCCCAGTCTATAAATCCAGGCACTTTCTTTTTGCAGAAGCATTTTCTCCTGGTCACCCCCCCCCCTAGGGGGGGCTGCAGGACATGATCTACGCCCATCCCTATGGGATCTCTGCATATACAGACATTGGATATATTCCATCAACAATTATGCCTTAGGAAGAAACTTTTGGACTTTAAATTTCACGGTATCACGTTGTCCAATTATTTTCGCTATAAAATGATCCTGCGTGGTTTTAGAATATCAAATATCCCTACCACTGGTAGGTGCAACCCTGACTTTTGCCGCAGATGGATTGCAGTTTTGAATAAAGCGTCATTTGACCTGATGCTGCTCGTAATTGAGGAGTCAGGTAAAATTATTAAATCGACAGAGGAAAAATTCCACAACTTTGACAATGAACACAAACCTGTTTTGACAGCTGATACAGAGGATTGGGCTACCAGGCTTGAAACTAAGATGAGTCAATATACAGCTGAACTCATGAAATTTAAACGGGACAAACTTCACAAGGTGGAAAAAGATTATGAGGATAATCTCATCTACCCCTGGTTTTCAGGGACTGAGTCAATGATCCAAAACACTTGTCACAAACCCTACAGACAAGGTCCATATGTACAACACTCAGTTTTTGATGCCTCAAGTGGGCTGAACACTAGCGACAGTGATCCTGAACCTACCACTGTTCGTTCTCTTCCTCCTCTCCGGGGTTTTTAAGACAAACCGCCAGCGGGGCGGTGACAACAGATGACAATAAAAGGTTAGTATCTCTGTTGGGCGCTGAACAAACTATCTAAAAAAATAACCTAAAAGCAAACAAATCTCCTAAGGAAGTCTCTCAATAACCTTCTTAAAGGGTGAATAGCTGGTATAGAGGTGTCTTGATTGGAGATCTCAATAACATCCCATTAATACCAATAAAACAAGAAGAAAGATACAATTAAAAATACAATTTAATCCAAAAACAATAACTGGTAGCTGAAACTGATGTCAGCATCACAAGTAGTAAACAAAAAACACAATGATAAAAATACACATGAAATACCCCTAGAGGATGATAATAATCCCTAGTGGGAATATGGACACCGTCAGCAAAAAATGTCCATACCCGGCATGCTGCAGATGGAAGACAAGAGTCCCGTGGTGACTGTGATGGACGTGAAGTGCCCGGGTAGTGTCCTGATGGTACAGACAGTCGATGGTCGGGATCGTGCAGGAACCAGGGAACGGAGAGTCATGCTGGGGAGTCCAGGAAGTTACCATCTGACACGTTTCGAGGGTCAAAGCCTCTTTCTCAAAGTTCGCCTTTAGGTTATTTTTTTAGATAGTTTGTTCAGCGCCCAACAGAGATACTAACCTTTTATTGTCAGTCGTCTTTCTAAAGAGTGTAGGACTCTTTTTTCAGTATCTCAGTCAGGCAGCAGAACCCCTTTTTTGGCGCAACTGATCCTGGTTCTATATATATTTGCGGTGACAACAGATGCCCGACCAGGCCCTTCAAAGCCAGCAGGAGAGGGGGCCAGTGGAAAAGAAATCAAGAAGTTAAGATCCAAGAGGATCTAATTTTTAATCTGTCTAACAAAAGCCTTACGAAGACAGAGCTGGAGGTGCTGAACAAGGGTTTCTCGTTTGTGCCGACTACACCCTTTGACGGTTTACAGTCCAAAATTGAGACTTAAAAACTATCCCGTCAATTGAGACTAAAAGAATTCTTCGGTCTCCATCCTAGTGAAACTACTAACACTATGGACATTCCTATGGGACTAAGACCGAAGTCTTCATTTGACCCCCCATCGTCCAATTCTTCATTGAAAAGCTATACTCGCCTTTTGGAACAAAGCATCTCCAAAGCGGCTTCACAAATGCCTAATGCTACTAATAATCTTACATGGACCCAATGGGAGGCCCTGCAACACTTACAGAATGACTCTGACTTGTTCTTCCGCCCGGCAGATAAGGGTGGGGGACTGGTCATACAAAACCGAGATGACTACTGTTCTGAAATATTCAGGCAGTTAGCCGATAATACTGTGTATTACAAGCTTGATGTGGATCCAACAGCACAATTTAAGCTACAATTGGACAATACACTGCAAAGTGCAGTTGAAGAGGGGTGGATTACATCTAAAAAAAAATTTAAAAAAGTGGGTACCAATTAATCTCAGCGCTTAGTATTGTGTTATTCCCATAATTATTCAAAATATATAAGTTCCATAATTGTTCAAAATATATAAGTCATTGATGGTATGGAAAAATGTTCTTACGGGGGTCAGAAATTTTTCCTTCTTGGTAGTTCTGATCAGTGATGGTAATGCTTTCCTTTTCTTAAGTCTCTCTTTCTCCTTTTTCTCCTTCTTCGTCTTTAGATACTCAGTCCAGGAAGTGACACTCCAAAAAAGAAAAGGACATGTGTGACTCTGCCACAAATAGGTAAACACCCCTCAATTCAAATTCCACTCGCACTTTTCTCCTCTTGAGTGGTTCACGTATTAAATGCCTCTCTAGCTCTTCCAAATTTCACTGGGCTTATTCTCTACTCCTCCTCCGGAAGTGATCCCTGAGAAAAAGAAAAGGGACACCCTGTGTAGAGCCTTCAGTATCCAAAAAATGCAGATCAGAGGCTACTCACATTTATTGTGTCTTGCCAAATTGCTTCTGCAAGTAGTCTTTCCTTCTTATTTCTTAGACTGCTTCCAATCCAGTCCTCCAGTGCGCCGCTCCTTCACACAGAGGTCCCCCGATGAAAACACAAAGAGAGCTACCTGTGTAGTACCTTCAAAATTTGGGTAAGTATTACTCTATAGAATTACTCACATTTGATGAATCTTTCTGAAATGCTCTGTGCGTAATTTCTTTCCTTCCTTGTAGGTCTCCCCTGGTTCTTGTCCTCACGAACACAACACTCTCAATGGCAGGATACCCAATGAAAAAGATAAGAGAATATCACGTGTAGATCCTTCAATGTTTAACGTAAGTATTTCAGTGATTAGAGCTACTCACATTTGCTTCTCTTTTTCAAACAGCACAGTAGTGAGTATCTTATCCTCCTTTTTTCCAGGTCCCCAGGACATGTGTATATCACCGCAGATCTTCCGGCAACTTCAATTCAGCTGCAACAAACTGACTATGTGCTATCTGCACTCACTTGACAGTGATACTCTCTGTTCTTAAATTCTTAAAAAGCAATCTCCTTTAATACACAATTTCACGAAGTTAACATCCAAAGAATAAAAAGATAAAAAGTTTTCTTTATAAACAATCAAAATGATAAAAATGAATTTGTTCAATAAAACACTTTATATTTTACTTTTGTCTCTTGTCTTTCCTTCTTACCCCTTTAAAAGTAGGGGGACAAGCCCCACTGCCTAAGAATGTTCCCACCTACCTTCTGTCCCCAAAGGATGTAAACACTTTACCTAATAGTACAAACAGTCCGTGGGCCCACTACTGTAGTAAAAAGGCTTAAAGTGAGGAGAAAAATTCTATATTTTAGTATTTTCGACTCTTACATTCTCTCCTGTGAATCCCAACTTTCTCTATTTGCCTTATTCTAGTATTTACACTAATTTCACTAATATTAGAGGACTTTAGATGTTAACCGCAGCTTTCATCATTTTCCAATGTCAGCGCTCCATTTTTTTCCTTTTCAAACTTTCGTTCCCTTTCCACCGGATATCTCTTCCTTCTAAAAGATATAGTAAAATGAATTCCTTGTACCATTTTTCACAAACATAAGGGCAATAAAATTTACCGTTATAGTTCCGTTCCCTGCTGTCTCTCAATAGGTGCGGGGTCCTAGTGTCTCACATGTTGCCACTTACGTGGAAGGAGCGGACTTCTACTACGCAATTGTCACAGCCAGCACTCCTTGCTTACCTTCCTCGCTCCCCGCCTCCGTGCAGTCCGTGCCGCATGTCTCTCCAGCGCCCTGCGGCTCCCGACGTGTCCGTCACTGTTGTAAACAATGACACGTGGGAGCATCGCCGCAGCGTCAGTCAGGCGCGCTCCCCGTGCATCGCAGCTGGGCTTGTCAGCTGCTAGCCTATCAGAGGCTAGCAGCCTCTATTTAGGTTCCTGCAATCTTCCTCCTGGTGCCGGTTATAGTATCTGTTTTCAGTGTCTGTGCCTGCCTTGCCTGTTGCTCTCTCTTTTGCATTTCTGATATCTGAGTGTCCTCCATTTTTCCAGCCCAGATCCTTGCCCATTTATCCTCTGTGTTTATATCTCCTGCTCTCCCTTTATTGTGTTAAACCAGTGTTGTTAACCCCTGCCTTCTCCTGTGTGTGAGTATTTGTGCCCTTTTGGGTAGTTGTATATGTGTGTGAGTGAGTGTGTGTGAGCCAGCCCTTGTTTGTCAGTGAGTCTAGTCCGTCCTGTCCTCTCCCCCGTCTCCTGTCAGTGTTTTCTGTTTATTGTGGTTTGTCTCAGTCCAGTCCCTTCTGGTACTGCTTTTGCTACTTACCCTCTTCTCCTTATCCATTTCCCCTCTGCT
Organism: Limnodynastes dumerilii; assembly: GCA_011038615.1. Classification (NCBI taxonomy): domain Eukaryota; kingdom Metazoa; phylum Chordata; class Amphibia; order Anura; family Limnodynastidae; genus Limnodynastes; species Limnodynastes dumerilii. The sequence goes on from WWET01001685.1 coordinate 272,157, forward strand.
CCCTTTCCTCTTCCGGGTATTCTCTATAGGGTGTAACCTGACGGATTCCTACCTGCTCCAGTCTATCCCCACCATCAGGGGCTCTAGCGAACACTCGGTCCGACATCAGGCTCTACTAACTGGTGAGTTACCCGGCTTCTTCTTATCCTCTCTTAAGGTCACCTTGGTTCTCTGTCGGGGTAAACCCGGGGTACCTTTGTATTTGCATTTACGTCTGCAGCCGGCCACCTCGGTACTCCGGTTCAGGGTAATCCGGCGGTACCGTAACAGCAATAGAGTCCGCTCTATTCCTCTTAATGGCAAAGGTTATTTCCCACTTTTCCTTACCTCCTATATTAAAATTACTGAAATATTGCCTTCACTATCCTTTCCTTTACTTCCTACCTCTTACGGTCACCGAATTTATTTCTTTGGGGTATTGATGTCTCTAATACAGCATCCTTTTAACTCTATACTAATTATCGGGGCAAAAAGTATTATTATTTTGATATGTTATCCTTACTAATGAAATATTAAGAAGATTATGTTGGAATATTTAAAATTAATATTAAAAAGGTAAAATAAATCCCTAACTAATGTCAAAAACTGCGACAGGGGGTCAATCCTACATAAATTATTAACTCAAAGGGTTTGCTGAAAAAAGTTTGACTTACCCTAGAAGTCAGGATGCTAATGTAAATACTACTCCTAAAAATAGCAATGAACCCTACCAATGTAACCTTTATATTATTAAGGCTTATAACATATAATGCTAAATGTGTTAATGATAGGGTGTAATTGAATAATTATCATTTTAAATTGAGGTGTACTGGAATGTGTTAACAACATTGGAATAATGATTTAATTTATTAAATATAGTACCTATGGTTGCACTGAAAAATGCTAAGGGTAGTCATAAAAGTGTAACTATTTATAAATGGTGCGTGGAAGGTGAGAAAATGTGACAGTGGTACTGTGCATACATTGATGAGGCTGTATAAGAAATGGAATAGAATATGAAGTGTAGAAGTGTAGTCATGAAGGTGTAAACTTAAAAGATGGTGTATGGGAAGTGAAAAGTGTGACAGTGCTACTGTGCATATATTGATGAGGTGGACTCCTATTCTGGAAAGCTATACCTCCCTTAAAATATGTGCTAATAAAAATTGTGCTACTAAAACTTATATAGTGTACCTATTTTTTAAGAGGAAAGGGTATTCATCTCAAACACTGCCTTAAAATATTTTTATAAAAACCATTTCAGTTTAAAATGGCTATTTAAATCATCCGGATGTAAAGATCCATTCCTAAAAATGGTCTCCATTTCTGCTTTGGCCAGTGCCCCCTTCGTATCTCCATTTCTCCAGTTCCCTTCAATCTTTCTAATCCCTATGCACTTTTTGATAGCTTCTACTCTACATCCGTGAATCTTCTTAAAATGGGCAGGTAAAGGGTGGGAAGCATCTACCTTTCTGATGTTCCTCAGATGCTCCCCCCAACTCTCCTTTAATTTCTGTGTTGTCCTACCTATATACTGCAGAGAGCATTCGCACTCTATCAAGTATACACAATTTTTTTAATCGCAGGTTAAGAAGTCCCTGATTTCTATATCCTTTCCCGTTTTCCTTTTTTTATATACCACCGTTTTGTTTCCCTTATATTTCACTATTCTACACAGTGCACAGTTCATACATTTGTAAAAACCCTTACTGGTGATCCGTCTCCTGTCAGTGTTTTCTGTTTATTGTGGTTTGTCTCAGTCCCGTCCCTTCTGGTACTGCTTTTGCTACTTACCCTCTTCTCCTTATCCATTTCCCCTCTGCTCCCTTTCCTCTTCCGGGTATTCTCTATAGGGTGTAACCTGACGGATTCCTACCTGCTCCAGTCTATCCCCACCATCAGGGGCTCTAGCGAACACTCGGTCCGACATCAGGCTCTACTAACTGGTGAGTTACCCGGCTTCTTCTTATCCTCTCTTAAAGTCACCTTGGTTCTCTGTCGGGGTAAACCCGGGGTACCTTTGTATTTGCATTTACGTCTGCAGACGGCCACCTCGGTACTCCGGTTCAGGATAATCTGGCGGTACCGTAACAGCAATAGAGTCCGCTCTATTCCTCTTAATGGCAAAGGTTATTTCCCACTTTTCCTTACCTCCTATATTAAAATTACTGAAATATTGCCTTCACTATCCTTTCCTTTACTTCCTACCTCTTACGGTCACCGAATTTATTTCTTTGGGGTATTGATGTCTCTAATACAGCATCCTTTTAACTCTATACTAATTATCGGGGCAAAAAGTATTATTATTTTGATATGTTATCCTTACTAATGAAATATTAAGAAGATTATGTTGGAATATTTAAAATTAATATTAAAAAGGTAAAATAAATCCCTAACTAATGTCAAAAACTGCGACAGGGGGTCAATCCTACATAAATTATTAACTCAAAGGGTTTGCTGAAAAAAGTTTGACTTACCCTAGAAGTCAGGATGCTAATGTAAATACTACTCCTAAAAATAGCAATGAACCCTACCAATGTAACCTTTATATTATTAAGGCTTATAACATATAATGCTAAATGTGTTAATGATAGGGTGTAATTGAATAATTATCATTTTAAATTGAGGTGTACTGGAATGTGTTAACAACATTGGAATAATGATTTAATTTATTAAATATAGTACCTATGGTTGCACTGAAAAATGCTAAGGGTAGTCATAAAAGTGTAACTATTTATAAATGGTGCGTGGAAGGTGAGAAAATGTGACAGTGGTACTGTGCATACATTGATGAGGCTGTATAAGAAATGGAATAGAATATGAAGTGTAGAAGTGTAGTCATGAAGGTGTAAACTTAAAAGATGGTGTATGGGAAGTGAAAAGTGTGACAGTGCTACTGTGCATATATTGATGAGGTGGACTCCTATTCTGGAAAGCTATACCTCCCTTAAAATATGTGCTAATAAAAATTGTGCTACTAAAACTTATATAGTGTACCTATTTTTTAAGAGGAAAGGGTATTCATCTCAAACACTGCCTTAAAATATTTTTATAAAAACCATTTCAGTTTAAAATGGCTATTTAAATCATCCGGATGTAAAGATCCATTCCTAAAAATGGTCTCCATTTCTGCTTTGGCCAGTGCCCCCTTCGTATCTCCATTTCTCCAGTTCCCTTCAATCTTTCTAATCCCTATGCACTTTTTGATAGCTTCTACTCTACATCCGTGAATCTTCTTAAAATGGGCAGGTAAAGGGTGGGAAGCATCTACCTTTCTGATGTTCCTCAGATGCTCCCCCCAACTCTCCTTTAATTTCTGTGTTGTCCTACCTATATACTGCAGAGAGCATTCGCACTCTATCAAGTATACACAATTTTTTTAATCGCAGGTTAAGAAGTCCCTGATTTCTATATCCTTTCCCGTTTTCCTTTTTTTATATACCACCGTTTTGTTTCCCTTATATTTCACTATTCTACACAGTGCACAGTTCATACATTTGTAAAAACCCTTACTGGTGATCCTTTTCCTCTTCTCCAATGGTGTTGTAATGCTTCTTACCACATGGTTTTTTGTGTTATCTGCCCTTCTATATATAAAGTTGGGTTTCTCCTGTATTATCTCTTCCAGATCTTTATCTTTCCGTAGTAAAGACCAGTGCTTCCTTATTCCCTTCTCTATCCCCTTATAGTCCCCATTGAACTGTGTAATAAAAGGGACTATATTTTTTCTTTTTCCCCTTTCTTTCTTCTTTTTCTTTTTCTTTTCTTTAATTAAGTTCTTTCTGTCCATCTGAAATTCTTTTCTAATTTCTTCTTCTTTGTAGCCTTTCCTTATAAATTGTTCTACTAACTCTTCTCCTTGTATTCGGTACTCTTCATTTTTAGAACAATTTCTTCTTAATCTGTGAAATTGACTTCTTGGGACTGACCCCAACCATCTCGGGTGATGGTTACTCCCCTGAGGTATAAATTAATTAGTATCAGTCGGTTTTTTGAATATCCTAGTTTCAATTTTGTTTTCTTCTCTATAAATCGTCAGGACCAAGAAGTCAATTTGATCACAGCTGGTACTGAAACTCAATTTAATGCCACATTCATTATTATTTAAGTGGTGACAAAATGCATCCAGAGAATCCTTATCCCCTTTCCACAAAAAAATGACGTCATCAATGTATCTATAATATAGACACATCAAATTCTCTATATCGGGATAAGAGAAGACGTAGAGGCACTAACTGTGAAATTCCCTGTACACTCTACCTAAGCTCCACAAAAATCCTCTCAAACCACCCGGCAGACCCATTATTTCTGCTTGAGGTTCCCTACTACAACCCATTTCCCGTTACCTGGATAGCTTTCTTCAACCGCTTGTCCAGTATCAACATACCTTTTTGAAGGACACTACACAATTCTTAAACATTCTTGAATCCCTGGATTAGAAAATTGGTGAAAACAAGATAGGTAGCGCAACCCTATGATTGAGAGTGTAGTGTAGGTGGTGATTAAATGGAGTACAATGTATCTGGTGGAGCTGGGAGGATGGTTGGATAATGTGAAGGGAAATGGGAGGACTGATGCGGGGGTGAGGAATGGGTGATGAGGGTAATAGTTGGAGTGGGACCTCAAATAATGGAGGGAAAGTCCACTCAATTCCGTTGATGTAGGCAGCGGTACAGTTCCAGCAGAATGTGTAAAAAGAAGACACAAGACAGGGGGCACTAGTGCATTACTGATGGTCTGAACAGCAGGCAAAGAAAGTTAATGCACTCACCCTTCCTGTGTCTTGGTACAATGCATGTAGCAGCTGCAGCCTTGTAAG
>WWET01001685.1:280715-291269 GCA_011038615.1 Limnodynastes dumerilii
CCCACCCTCATTAAACTACCTCCCCCCGCCCACCTACACTAACCTGAACGTAGGGATGCTGGAGGACATCCCCTCCAGCGTCCCTACGGCGCTGCTACGGGTGCCCGATCCACGATCTGAAAAGCCGATCTTACGCTTACACTCGCCATCCTAGCGATGGCGGGCGTAGGTCTGGATCAGGCCCATAGTTTCCATAGTGTGAATCCACCTCATCTCTGCTTTTGCAAGTGCATCCTGGTGATAGATTTCTCTCCATTTAGGGGTCATTTTGTCTATGCCAATAACTTTGGACAAAGACGTGCATGAGCAATTATGTTTCTCTTTAAAATGCAATGATAAGTTATGTTTGGAGAAACCTTTTTTAATATTATTGGCATGCTCGGCCCATCTCACTTTTAAAGGATGGCTGATTCTACCTACATATTGTAAGCCGCATATACATTCCATTAAATAAATTAAACTTTTACTGGAGCACGTAATGAACTGATTTATATTAAATTACCTATGATTTTTTGGTGGATTGGAAATGTTTTTGCAGATTGTTTTGTATGTGCACAGCACATCACACATGTGCTGCATCTGTAAAAACCTTTCGATTTAATCAAATTCTTTTTGGGTGAAGTAGGACAGTAGGCACTTCTACTTAAGAAAGTACTTAATTTTTTTGCTTTGGTGTACACAAAGAAGAAGCAGAAGAAATAATAGGTTGCAGAACAGGATCTGAAGTCAACACATGCCAATTTTTCCTTATAACATTCTCTATTTGTCTATGGTTGGTGTTATATTGCGTAACTGTTACGACACCACCGGAATTACCTGGGATGGAGGACCGGGGTAGTCGTCTTGAAGAAGCGGACGAGGCTGACCAAGGTGTGGAGTCTAGCAGGATCTGGTTCTTCGCTACAGCCTCTAATGGTGAGGATAGACGTGCTGCAGATTTACCCACAGGTCGTGGCCCCTGGGGCAATGTCCGGGAGAATAAAGAGAGTGGAAGCAGGGTAGAGGGGAATGGATGAGAGAGAGAGGGTAAGTAGGAACAGAAGTACTAGAAGGGACTGGACTGTGATGAACTACAATAAACACTGAACAGACGAAACCAGGGGTGACGATACAGGACTGACTAACCAAAACAGACTGAGAAACTCACTCACCCACTCAACAGCAGGAAATCCCCTAAGGGATACAAACACTGGCACTCAGGAATAGGAAGGGTTAATACAATGAGGATAAGAACGGAAAGGAAGAGAGAGAGGGAATTCAGACAAGAGGGGCACAGGCAGGTACAAGGCAGGATAATGATGGGGCACGCAAGATCAAAGAAGATAAGCAGGGAGGCACAAGGCAAAAGAGTAGCAAGCTATAGGCACTAGAGAAGGATACTATAACTAGCGCCTGCACTGTGGACCGGGAGGCTATTTAACGGATTGCGGACCAATCACAGGAATGCAGAGAGCGTGCCAACGGAAGGGATAGGCCAGCGCCATGGCAACCGGGACACGCTCCAGACTTCAGCCCGACAGCTAGAGCAAATGTGCGTCCCCCGTTGCCCTGGCAACGTCACCCTGGCAACTTCACTGATGAGCACCAGAAGACGAGGAATCAGCCGGAGACATTGCATCTGAACAGAAGCCAGGACCGAAGGAGACGCAGCAGAAGAAGGTAAGTAAGTAAGCCAGGGCAGCTTGCGGCTATGTGGCGCTGCCTAACAGTAACAAAAGATAGGCCATAATTGTTATCTTCTTTATTTGCCATATCTCTACACTAGAACTAGAAGGAGTTGTCTGTCATAATTTTGAACCTCCTGGATAGCATTATCAAGACCATTTTCTGAATATCCCTTAGCTAGGAACATGTCTTTCAGGATTGTAGACTGTTGAATAAAATATGACATGTCTGTACAATTCCTTCTTACGCATAGAAATTGTCCTTTTGGGATGTTTTTTATCCACTTCCTATGATGGCAACTGTCAGTGCCGATTAAGGAATTTGAATCAGTCGGTTTCATATAATTGGACACTTTTATGATACCATTTTTTATCGAGATCATGAAATCTAAAAAATTTACACATGATTGACTGACATTATAAGTTAGAACAATATTTTTGCAATTGGAATTTAAGTGAGTACAAAAAATGTCTAAAAGGTCTTTAGAACCCTTCCAAAAAAAAAATGTCGTCGATGTAGCGACAATATTCAATTAAATGGGACTGCCATCTTGGGTCATTCCAAATCACCTCTTTTTCCCAGAATGACAGGAACAAATTAGCATAACTTGGGGCCACTTTGGCCCCCATTGCATACCCAGTTTGCTGGATGTAAAACATGTCTTTAAAAAAAAAATTATTATTATGTAAGATGAATAGGAGGCCTTCTATAATGAAATCATTGAGAGTAATTTGTTCAGGGTCTAAAGATTTTTTCACACTCTCTACACCATCAGTGTGGTTAATGATGGTGTACAAAGATGTGACGTCTGCTGTTACCAGATAAGTATCTGCGTCACACTTTACACCTTCAAATTTATTAATAGTGGCCACAGTAACCTTTAAGTAGGATTTACCTTGAGTTACTAGGGGTTGCAAAATAGAGTCAATGAATTCTGACAGCCTCGAAGTGACCGAGTCAATACCCGCCACGATAGGTCTGCCAGGAGGATGGGTTGCATTCTTATGCACCTTTTGCAACAGGTACATTACAGGAATGGTAGGAGATGTTATATATTTAAAAAATCATAGACATCCTTATTAAAGGCCCCTAGAAGAAAATGTTTATCTATTAAAGATTTATATTTGGTAAGGATATTCTGAGTTGGATCATTCTTGAGTTTTGCATATGTGTTAGGATCCTGGAGTTGTCGCAAAGCCTCCTTTTCATACTCAACGGTATCCATAATAACAAGCCCCCCCCCCACACTTATTCACAGGTTTAATAATTATGGAGGGGTTATCTTGGAGCTCTTTTAACACATGAAATTCAGTATTAAACTGATTAATTTTGTTTTGTAGGGCGAACTTTAAGCCTTTTTTAAGTACCTGGAGTTCAATGGTCGATAGATTATAACTGCTGAGGTTGTAAATTTTAACAATTTCTTTAGATATAGCTTTATTTTTGTGGTTGGTTCTCTTTTTAACTCTAAAATTTTTTCTCTTTCTTACTTTATACAGTTTACATCTCATTGGATTTTGTCCCCTACATCCTCTCTCTTTCTTTTTATTCACAGTATTATATTTATTTTGACATTGAATTGGAGCATTTAAATCCTTATTGGGCTCACTGGAACAAATATTGGAATTATTTTCTTTTTGTTCCAGAGGGGTATCAATTAATATCAATTGGTTCTTTCTCTCAGGGAAGGCGAGTGAAAAACCTGAGAAGTAGGTTCTCGTAATATATCATAACTATTTTGATCACTTTCTATAAATTTGTCAAATGTTCTTTCTCTACTACGATCTCTTGATTGTTCCTTCTCATTATAAAATTTACAACTTGGACTATGTTCTCTACGGTAGAAGTCCCGTTCATCAATAGCATATGCTCCAAGTCTAGAAAGGAACCTCTCCCGTCTATTGTCCCTTGGTGAGGGGGACCTTCTCCTCTCATATGAACAGGATCTAGATCACCCCTGAGGGTTTTTTGATCTATTATAATAATGTGAATCTTCATATTGTGACTTTTTGTAGACCTGATTATACGAATTTCCATTTTGGGATTTTATCGGATATTGATTATATTGACGTTTATTGTGATTTTTGTTTTTATTTTTATTGTAATTTTTATTTTTGTTGTAATAATTTTGATCGTACTTTTTGTGATTGCACTCTTTTTTTCGTACAACCTGTGAACAGACTACCACATCTCTGTACGTTCTATTCTCTCCCTTGTTGGAGTGTTACCCATATTTTCAGGTCTAGTATTGTGAGATACATTGTTATGGTGGTTATCTTTTTCCCTAGGGTGGTAGTCCTCATAGTCCCTTCTAAACTTTCTTTGCTTTCTGTCTATGAGTTCTGTTTGTTGTCTCTAATTTTTCTAATGATTTTCTCTTCTATTCGTTTATAAGTTTCTGAGTCTTTATATGGTAGAAAAGTATCATTAAGTTTTTTAATGTTATTATCTAATTCTATAAGAATTTTTCTTTTTTCTTTTACAATAAGTTCTATGAGAGACATCGAACAAGTGTGTAAGATATTGTCCCAACACTTCATAAACTCCGTTTAATCGGAGTTAAAAGAGGGCATCAGATCTATACGTAATAGATGAAATGATGTTTTGTGCCATATATTTTTCCAGTGTGGCAATCTCCCACCACACATTATTCTCACGGATAGTGGCTTTTTACAGCTGCCACATTGTGGTAGTAGACATAGTAACTTCAGTATCAATATTGTTGGAAAAAATGTGTTCAATGAGATTTCTACGTTGAATATTGTGAGACCTTAGTGTACAGAAGGGACTAGTGATTTATAGGAAATTGAGATGCTAACAGGGGCGGATTGAGAAAATAAAGCGGCCCTGGAAAATATTCTGAAAGAGGCCTCATGTGGGCGAGACCAAATAAACTCTTGGAGCGGACAACCAGAAAGTAAGCGGGGTAAGAACTGTTATATTAGCCCCTGCATTAAACTATAAATTGTTAAACATACAACGGGCAGCACCACGAGTATTTATAGGTAAACTATAAACTAGGTCCTGTGTTGGAGGTACCCAGAATGTGGGATACCATTGAGTGTATACCATATATGTGAAACCACCTTTCCAGAAGCATTGTATGAGTTTATCCTTCTACTTTTTGTCTTTTCATCTACAAATTGAGTGTTGCTATATAGCACAGGCCTGGCAATGTTTTATGAGAAGTATATGTTTTATGGTATTATGATTTAATATAATAAAGATATATTATCATAATGTAATAACTGGAGCAAGATTAATTTATTTCATTTATGCACTGCATTTTATATTTGGTGTCTAATATAGAACTAGTTTCTTTTCTCTCTTACACACACACACACAGTGCACCCCACATACATATACACGGTGCTCCGAAAGGTAAGTTTCCCCTAACCCAAACCCTAAGCCTCCCCCCCTACAGCCTAACCTTAAGTCCTTCCCCACAGCCTAACCCTAAGCCCCCCCCCCCACGCCCTCACCCCAAACGCAACACACAGTGCACCCCACATTAAGTATCCCACACAGTCTTACCCTAAGAACCCCCACATGCAGCCTAACCCTAAGTCCCTGGCGGCGGTGACTATACTCATATTTGTCTGTCTGTCTGTCTGTCTGTCTATCTATCTATCTATCTATCTATCTATCTATCTATCTATCTATCTATCTATCATGAGAGAGATAGATATATATATATTATTCTAATGTAGACACATATCAGATTTTTTTTTTCCCCAGTCTCCCACCACCCTTATTTCCTTTATCCCCCACTGGTCTATTCACAAAATACATTCATATTCTCTTGATTCTCCTGTCCCTGTATCCCTTCTCTATTCTAGCCCCTTCTCTTTACATTCCCTCTAATCTCCTCCATCCCTCTCTCTAACTCACTGCACTACTTATTTATTCAGTCTCCTTATTTTACCTAACATGCTTTACAGTTACCAAACCTTTCTTCTCTCTGCCTTCTCTGTGTGAGGCTGCTTCCTCTGCTCCGTGTCTGAGGCTCTGATTCACATCCCGTCTATGAATAGCATAGTATCGCTACTCATAGGTGCATCATAGACGTCAATCAGTGACAATCCTGCTATAGCACGCCCAAATGCATGCAGTATAGAGATGGCTGCCACTATATTTCCTATGAAGGCAGCCGACATTTCTAAATTAATAAAAAAAAAAGGACAAAAAGAATTTACAAAAAAAAAAAATAATCACCAGTGCAGGCCCGTAACAGGCATTCCCCCTCTCCCAGTGGCTCTGCATATGCATATGCATATACATGTACAAACACACACTGCATGCCAGATAAATACACATAGTGCATCCCATATACATACACATACACACACACACACACACACACACTGCAGTCCAGATACACATACACACACACACACACACACACACACACACAGTGCACTCCAAACACACACATATGTACACACAATGCACTCCATACACACATACACTGACATGCACTCCATACACACACATACACTGACATGCACAGTACACTCCCTACACACACACAATGCACTAATACACTCACATGCACAGTACACTCTAAACACACACAATGCACTCCATATACACACAGACACTGACATGCACAGTACACTCCATACACACACAATGCACTCCATACACACATACACACACACACACACACACACACTGACATGCACAGTACACTCCATACACACACAATGAACTCCATACAAACATACACTCACATGAACAGTACACTCCATACTACACACACATATACTCACATGCACCGTACACTGCAAACACACACAATGCACTCCATACACACACTTACATGCACAGTACATTCCATACACACACAAGGCAGTCCATACACACACATACACCAGGGTTGCCAACTCTCCCGGAATGTCCTGGAGACTCCTGAAATTTGGGCAGTTCTCCCAGTATCCCGGGAGAGCCTACAAATCACCCGCAAGGGACTTGAGGTCTGTGGTATCATGGAAACCACGGCCTCAAGTCCTTCCCCCCTGCCTGGCAACACTAGTATACTAGTCCAAATAAAAATGTGGAAAGGTGTAGTCCACACAACGCTATCTTCTTCACAGGCAGACCGGTAACTTGGAGAAGACTCCCAGCCACTCTTAAGATCAGTCTGTATATAGGTTAATACTTTGGTTAAAATAAATCATTATGCTGTAACAGTATGAGCGTACCCGGTAAAAATGAAGAAGTGAAAAGATGGATTATAGGCTGTTTTAACTAGTATACTAGTGTTGCTAGGGACAGGTAGGGACTTGATGATGCAATTTGCACCACCAAGTCCCACCCCAATCCCTATTAAAGCTAAAAACGTGTAAGTATTAGTCAAGGGAGCGGGGCTTAATGATACAATTTGCATAAATTGCACCATTAAGCTCTGTCCCCTGCATGTATCTATGGCTTCCATCCGGGATCTCCTGGAGGCAGGCTGTTAAAAGTCGACAACGCTGTCATACACTCACATGCACAGTGCACTCCATACACACACAATGTACTCATTAAACACACAAACACGCATATGCACAGTACACTACATACACACACAGTGCACTCCATACACACATATACATGCACACACAATAAACTCCATACACACAGTGCAAGCTAGAAAGATATACACACACAAACACTGCACTGCATACACACACACTTTAACTGTTCACAGAGCCTTCAGTCAGCAGCCCCGAAGAGACAGGAATGGAGGGATCAGCTTACAGTTACCAGGAGGCTGCCTCCACCCCACTCAGTAGCAACAGCTTGGACCGCCCCCTGGCAACTGTAAGCTGATCCGTCCTTTCCTGTCTCATGCCTACAGGTGCCAATCATTTAGCAGCTGCTCTGTCTCACTCATTGGCCAAGTTCTGATCGTGTACTGCGGAGGCCTTTCAGGTGAAGTGGGTATACTGAGAGGCCTCCGCAGTACAGGACCTGCACTGGGCCAATGATCGGGACGCAGCTTCTGCTGATCTACTACTGTCATAAAAAAAATTACATGTGCTGATGAGGCAGCCTCCAGGCAGCCTCATGAGGATACTGGCCTACTGGGAAACCTATTGCTAATCTGCCCCTGGTTGCTAAACATAGAAACCTTCTCCACAGGGGTCAATTAGTTTTAAATTTCAAGACTTTTTACATAATGCTCGATTTGTTCTATAACATCCGATGTTCAAATGAAGGTACAGAGTACTGTTTGCTGTTGCCCTGTTAGAGGCAAAGGCTTTCCCCTCAGCATAATCATTTTCTTAAAAATTACCTGCTGTCTGATGTTCTATTATATCGATAATAAAAGGTTTCTCACTGGAATCCCAAAGACACGATGTGTGATTTGTTCTTTTGATGTTTATATGTACATATAGTGAACTCTTCTTTTATTTTTCTCCTTTTTTCTGATCGGCTTCCTCCAAATGTCAGCATACACCCGATATAGGGATTTTTAATATAGGAGAGAAATAAGAGAAAAGGAGTAAACGTCTCCTGTAATTAGATCTTTTTTCAAGATAAGATAAAGGGGGATTAAGAAGAAGAAGAAAGAGGAAAAAGGAGAGGACATAAAAATGATAATAACTATAAGAAAAACAATAGGATGGAAAAGAAGAAAAAGAAGAAAGAAGTTGATTTGGGAAAGAGAAAAAGTCAAAATTTTCAATCTGAGTAAAAGCCATTTTACGAAGGAAGAAGAGGAGATTATTGGAAAAGGCCTAAAATATTTCCCCTTAAAGAAAAGTGACACATTTAACTTAAATATTGATCTTCCAATGTTTATTCAGAAGCTAACGTAGAAAAAATTCATACATATGAAAGGGAATTCGATAGAGATGCTCAACAAAATGGTTAAAAAAAGACTTTGAAGAGTCAGGAATAAAAGAAAAAAATGAACATAATTTAAATATGAAAGAAAGAAGGACCATGAAATCCCTACAAGAAAATAAACAAATCATAGTAAAGCTATCTGACAAGGGAGAAGGGATTGTAATACTGGACTCAGAAAAGTACAATGAAGCGTGCCTATGTTTACTAGCAGATAAGGATACATACCAGAAAGTAAGAGCTGATTCCTCAAAACAGATTAAGAAAAGAGTGGAAACTTTTGTAAATAAGTTTATAAAAAAAAGAGCTATCACAGAGGAAGAAAAAAGTTTTTTTTATTAATAACTAATCCACTAGTACCTGTATTCTATATACTCCCTAAGGTCCATAAATGTTTATAAATTCCACCACAACCAACCTTTCACAGATGATTGACCACTGCTTGCCACCATGGAAAAAATACAAGGATACAGGCCATAAAAAGGCTCAAAGAAGTTGACTGGAAAGATGGACAAGATTTTCTAGTCATGGCCTATGTATGTTCATTGTATACCATCATAAGCCATTCAGCAGAAATAGAAGCAATTAGATGCATGCTAGATAAATGAGACCTTTTGGAGGAAAATAAACAATTTGTCATAGGAATAGATCTCATATTATATCCCAATTTATTCTGGTTCAATCAAGAATTCTATATTCAAAAGACAGTCATAGCTATGGGTACAAAATTTGCCCCTAGCTATGACAATATTTTCTTGTCATGCAGAAGAACAAAAGGTTTATAAACGTCCTTCAGCCAAACAACATCTGAAGGTCTTTCTTCAATACATACACGATATTCTATAATAGACAAAAGGAAATATGACAGAATGTGCTATATTAAGCTGCAACTAGGGGTTTAAAGGAGGGTCCTAACACCTCCTTAATGATAGCATAAGATAAAACAATCTAAACCACCTTGGGAGCGCTTAATAAAAACAAACTATAAATATAAAATTGCTATAAAAAGTACAAAAATAATGGGATGATATACAAATGTGATATGCAGAGGGTAACAAGTGAATAATGTGTTTATAGTTTACACACTGATTGACCTCAGTGTTAGAAGGTGTGAAAAGTGAAAAGTCTGTTAGATGGAGATGCCAACAGTAGCTGAACTTCAAATAAGATGATCCGTCTCCAATATAATTATCCTCCGCAGTACAATACAGGGGGGAATATGAGACAAAAGATTTTATTAAACACACCAAATGGTAAAATACATGATAAAAACACAAAAAAAGTTACAATATAAAACTCCAAAACCTTCTTTTTTCACACCATCTAATACTGAGGGCAATCAGTGTGTAAACTATAAACACAGTATCCACTTACCACAGTTACCCTGTGCAGATCACATTTGTATATCATCCCATTATCCCATTATTTTTGTACCTTTTATAGCAATTTTATATTTATGGTTTGTTTTTATTAAGTACTCCCAAGGTGGTTTAGATTGTTTTTTCATAGACAATATTCTATTAATCTGGAGGGGTGACAAAAACTCTTTGGAAAATTTCTGTAAGGAATGAAACCAAAATTAGCTTAACTTTAAATTGACCATAAATACAAGTCAAGAAAAGGTTGATTTTTTTGGACCTAACCATCAGGGGGCAAAATTATGAGATTATAACAGAAACATTCACTAAGCCTACAGATACAAATTCTTTCATTCCGCATGAAATTATCTGCACAGTTCCCCTTAGACAATTTATAAGGATTAAAAGAAACTGTAAAAAGAAAGATACATTTAAAGTCCAGGGAGAAAAACTAAAGGAATAGTTTCTCCTAAAAAGGTTATAAAGAAGAAACAATTCAAAATGCATTTGAAAAAGTAGAGAAAAGGAAAAGGAAAGATCTGATAAAGCAAAAGAAGGAGAAGAAAAAAAAATAGAAAAATAGAAAAAAAAGAGAGAAGATTATAAGACAACACTGGAAATTGCTACTGAATAATCCGTAACGTAAAAATATTATTTCAGATAAACCTAAATTTACTTATAGAATAGCTAAAAA
>WWET01001685.1:291484-326651 GCA_011038615.1 Limnodynastes dumerilii
AAAAACAATCAGGCTGAGGTGGGGGCACAGGCTTCATGTAGGAGGAGGAGGAGCAGGAGGGGAGGCAGCAAAGGTAAGTTTATTATATAGTAATTAAAAGTGGTTGAGGAATGGTGATTTTCATAGAGGGGGCACAAAGGCTGGGTGGACACAATGGGGGAGGCATTGCCTGGCACTCTAGCCATTACTCAGAAACTAAATATGAATTTCCATCTTTAAAATAAAAATCAGAGAATTAGTTACAAAAATCTGCAGAAATTTGATAAGCTGCTCCGCCAACATCAAGGCTTCTCTGTGGGAGCAGTCCTAACTCTAATCTAAACTCTAAATAGAGCCCCAACTTTGGGTCAAAAATCCAATTTCTTTTCAAACCAAGAGCATACCTCATGGAGGCTCCCTGGGCCTCCAATGCTCAGACTATATATATATATTAGTGTAAACAGGGAATGGACCAGCGCAAAATAATGTAACCCTAAAAGTGGATTATTATAATAGTCTGCTTTAAAACCAGAGTCTTAATCTAGGACAGCAGTCCCCAAGCTGACCTGTAGGTGCCACAGGTCAAACTAGATCATGGTAGGTTAAGGGTAGTAAGGGTCTGTGCCTAAGTCAGAAATTGACTAATTATAATCCTTAGGAGAGATAATGGAATATCTCAACGTGGTGTAAAATAAATCCTTAATGGTGTGAAAATCCTTAATGGTCCCCAATTAGCAGAAATACAGGGAAACAAAAAGAGAGAGAGAAGAGGACACCATAGTGCATTAAAAGTGTCAATTTTTACTTCAATTTAAAATAAAAGGTAATCAGCGTACCAAAAATAAGCAATTTAAAAGCATGGTATTGGTAAATGAGAGAGTTAGTCCTACTGTGAGCCGGTTATGCCTGCAACTGCCGTGCGCTATTGGTAAATAGTGTGACCGCCAAACAAGAAGAAAAAACTCAGATAAAAATAAAGGATTCTACATATGTGCAACATGTGTAGTTTGTAGGACTATTAAGGATAGAGAATCCAAAACAGTGGAATTTAAAACAAAAGAAGGGAACAAAACTCAAAAAATCCAAGAGTTCATAACATGTAAATATACAAATTGTATTTACTTCATAGAGTGTACCTGCAGACTCAGTTATATTGGGAGAACAACGAGAAAACTGACAAAAAGATGGAGGACCGTATGCAGACTACCGGATGCATAACATATACGTCCGGAGTTTAGCATTTTTTACTACTGTGCATTTAGCGTGTTTCTGCACTTAGCACTTTCCTCTATTAAGATATCTCCGGCACTTTACACTGATGAACATCCTCTCAACGCACCTTGCACGTTACAAGCATTTCAGAAACACTTCTATTTTTTCTAGAACCTTCAATATCATCAAGGGCTATCACAGCCTAAAGAAATGATCTAGGACATAGAGGAGTAGTTATAAGTGAAGTAATCTTTTTGTTACACCACCTAGCCACCTTTATATTATATTACATAGATTTAAGGATTTCAAAGAAGTATGCCAGATTGCCAGTTTCACCATAAGTTTTCATTAATATTTCAAAATTTATGTGATAGAAGGTTGGTTGATTTCCGACAATAAGACTTTTAGGATGAGCACTTTTTTTATATTAGAGTATGCAAGAGTTAATATGGGAACAAATGTTCTTTACTCTTTACCCTCTACAGATAGGACGGTGTGGTGAATTTAATTAATATAAGACATTTATGTCCTTGGTTTTCACGATTTTTTATTCATAACTCTAATTGGACAATAAGACCCAGGGGAAACCCCCTTCACTTGAAAGGTAGATCCTTCCTATTTTTTTTTAGCTATTTTTAGGGTTGTTTATTTGTTTGTTTGTTTATTTATTAACCAATGTACTATCTGTTTTTTATGGATTCTCCAAGTAGCTCTAGGAAAAACATCCCCTGTTTATGATTTGGAATAATGCAGAGCAGTGTAAAAATATATTACAATAGAGTTGAATAATACAGTATTTTAACTCTGTTGATTAGCTATTATTATGTTTTCATTTTTAACTGATAAAGAGATGTGAAAATATTTGAAGGTTATTCCTAACTTGACATGGATCACGCCTCTCGATTATGATGTCACTCAAAGTTTAAATGCCTGGGGAAACCACCTTCTCACTTACCTTGAAAAAAGACTTAATCATTCAAGAGCTCCTGTTTGTTTCACTGACTGTTCATTCTCAGCAAGAGATTCGGGCCCCATTACTTTCCTGCTGTAAGTCATCTTTAAATGAATAGGACTGAGAACTAAAGTGAACTCTCTCTGTTTCCTTTATATTGATGTTTTTAAGTAAGAATAAACCTTTTTAGGAAAACACTACAGATCGCTGTGTTTTTGTATACAAAAGAAGGCTATTAACCCTTTAAAGCCTTGACATAAAGAGTAAAAATGTGAGTGCAAAATCTGGCATTACTCTGAGTTGTCTTTACATTGCATAAGGAGTTTCCTCCTTTTATCTTATTCCTCTCCTATATTAAAAATCCCTATATCGGGTGTATGCTGACATTGGGAGGAAGCCGATCAGATAAAAGGAGGAAAAAAGAAAAATAATTCACTATATGTACAGATAAATATCAAAGGAACAAATCACACAGGTCTTTGCGATTTCAGTGAGAAACCTTTTATTATTGATATAATATAACATCATACAGCAGGTAAATTTTTAAGAAAATGATTATGCTGAGGGGAAAGCCTTTTGCCTCTAATGGTGCAACAGAAAACAGAATAGGTTGTACCTTTATCCCCATATTTGAAACCCTGTAGGTTTTTGAGAATGGGAGACACAAGGGCATGCTTAAAAGAGGAAGGAAAGATACCAGATGAGAGGGACAGTTTGAAAAGGTATGCTAGATGGGAGCAGGCAGTAAGAGAGAGGTGTTTGAGAAGGTATGAGGGAATAGGAAAAGAGCAGAGAGAGCCCAGAGACACAGAGGGAGTATATACAGAACCAAACCCTTCTTGGTTGTAGCTTTCAAAAATAGTACACTGCAAGGGATGTGTAGCGCCACAGTAATGAGTGTAGCCTGTCTCCCAGAGAGCAGAAATTAGCCACAGTACAAGGCTGCAGTGCGGAAACAGGCACAGCACTGCCGATAAGAAGTCTTCGTTACTTACTGACACATCTCCTCAGCGCAACACCGGACCTGCCAGCAAGCAGCACAGAGAGATTCCAATGTGCTCTCAGAGCGGTCTAAGTAGGATCACAAAGCACCTCTGCAGGATGGGTTTGGAGGATATCGGGCACAGAGCTCCAGTACACATGACCTACTCCATTAGCGCTCCCAACATGCCCCTCTCCAATGTTAGTGTTTTAAAGTTTTTCAGGTACAATTGGCTTATTTGTGCTATCATTTAGGGTGTTTCTTTAGTCTTCTATTTGCTTGACCTAAGTTGTCTTTCTGTGTAACATCCTCGTATTTTGACAATAACAACGGACTGTATCCAGAAATTTGCAAATTAGAATAAATAAGGTGGAAATTTTACACATGGGCTTGAGTTATAAAGTATTACAGAATCAAAGTTAATGACAAACTAACATCAATACACAGGTAGAAATCCACACGCAGTATGCAGAAATAGCAAACACACGAAATTACCAGCAATGGCACAATAATCTATAAAGGAAGACAGCAATAGGCAAGACTTAAAGAGAAAGTGTGAGGGTGTAGCTAGAACATGTTGGAACATCAGTAGAACAAGTAAACAGAGACTGAACACAAGGTAAAAGCCAGGTGATGTGCAGTAATAAGAATTACTCACTCAGTACAGCTGTTATCTTTAGTTATAGGAGTTGGTTCAATCCCTGACACAGTAAACACTAGGCCCTTCCTTTAAAGCAATGGCTATCATTCCAGTCAGGGCTGTAAGTGAAGGGGTATACGGGTGTCATACCATAACTTCTCCCACTGATTTAATTGAAAAGCTATAAATCTCCAGTCACTTCCACTATTTCTATATTTTCATACCGCCATTTCTAAATGTCCATGCCACCACTTTTAAATTTCCACTTTGACCACTGATCCCAGTAGGGATTTCTAGTTACTTTGAAGGTTGCCCCTCTCTCAAACATAACCTATAGACTATTTTGGTTTTATTTATTTAGTTAATTCATATGTACTAATAAACCTATTTATTTTATATCATAAATCCTATTTTTATTTTTAATTTATATATATTTTTTATTCATTAATTTTTATGTCTATACTTTGAGATTACTATAGTAATCCTAGCGTAACATCTGGAGGGCACATGCCCAGTTCAGTCAGGTGATTTAAGCACCTTGCGTGCGTAAATCACCTGACGCTCTTAAATCTGGATCCGGTCCCTAGTCTGGAATGGAGGTGATACAGAACATTGACAGGTTTTCAGTTAACTTAAATGTCTCTTAGAATTGTTATAATGTACGTTGTAATATGTACATAATTACATAGGTAATTCTCCCAAGGACCATGTACTTAATGTCTGACTAGATTTACGTATCAAGCAATTCTGAGCTGCTTATTTTCCAGTTATATGCATTTCACACTTATACCCCTTTCACATCACCACTCCAGCAATATCCCGGGTTCACAGACCCGGGATATTGCCGGGGCAGCAGAGGATCCCAGGGTCACAGACCCCATTTCACACTGCAGGGCAGACCCGGGAAATTCAGAGACCTGGGTCTGCCCTGTCGTCATCAGACAGAGTAATTTGTTTGCCCTTGCTCTGGCAACACTTGTTGCACCAATTGCACCAATCAAGTGCGTTAGGTGCTACCCGGGTTGAAAAACCCGGGTAGCACCTTTCACACTGCACCCCTACCCGTGTCGGACCCGGGAATAATCCTTCTTTTTACCCGGGTTGAATTCCCGGGTCTTCTGACACGGGTCCACCGGAAGTACCCCTTTCACATCTCCACGAAATACCTGGGATTTTGCCGAGACCCGGGTTTTTTGCGAAAATCCCGAGGGTTTCATGGTGATGTGAAAGGGATATTAAGCTCTTGTTTTTTATCTTATAGAAACATTTTTAGTCAAATAAATACCTTCTAAAATGGGTAAAAACAAGGGACCCAACTCAGCATTTAAAAAGCAAAGGAAAATAGATAACAAAAATTTTACACCTATTACACCAATTATGAGGCAATGTTTCCTAGCCTTTGTCTATATAAGAACTTAACAATATAGCTGGTAGTCTACCAGAATTCAAAGAATAATATTTTTTTGCCTCCTTCAGAAATTCAACGGTTTTTAGTCCAAAGTGTATAGTAGTTTACTAACTACTCCTTCACCGTGAAGTAAACTATTAGTAAACTTATATGCAGTGCATCAATAATTTGTGTGTATATTGGCGCAGGTAAATACTACCTTTCCTTACTAACCTATCATCATATAATCAAAATACAAAACTTGAAAAATAATAGAATGTACATAAACAGGTATAAAAGTGTATAAATCAATTGACACAATTATTAAAGTCCACTCCAATCTAATGAATTATAAGTGGTAAATATAGATAGGGAGACCGCATATGTACTAGTATGTAGAAGATGTTCTTCCTTAATCCTTAAAAGAGCAACAAAATAACAGTTACTTAACAGTTCACTTCCCTCAAAATGGTCACAATAAAGCTGGAGCCGATGTGAGATCTGAGGGTGGTGTTTGAAGGTCCCGGGAAGAACCAACGACGTTCACAGTCTCAGTCCTGGCAGAAGCGATACTGGAAATGAGGTTGGCGATATATCCTGGATCCATACTATGCATTTCGGGTGGGGAGCCGTTTCTCAAGTGTTATTCTCCAGGAGGATAGTGTCTGGTCTTTTATCTCTTCACAGGAAGTTCCGCACAGGTGTCCTTAATTGATGAGCGCTTGCATGTATTTCCAAGATACGGTCTCCCTATAACACTCGCATTCTAGCTAATAGTAACACCTGTGAAACTCCGTCTTTGAACTTTACCGGATGTTATTTATCAGTACACTATGACAGAAATCCAGTTATAATCAATACAAATGTTTTATAAAATAATGAAACAAGTAAGATAAAGTGCAATGTGATACTGTTGGATATTTACATTTATAAACAAGGATCACTTAAAATCAAAATAGCAAGGATAAATTTAAAAGGAATTACAAATAGCAGACATGACATATGAGGTGTGTGTGTGTAATTGCAACAGATCAGTGTATATTAATAACAGAGGTACTGTATGTTTTTCCCTTAAACAGATAAATCCTGAAAAACGAGAAGAATGTGCATTTAAGCGGGGAAACAATTTTCAGAGTGAATAAACAAGTGTAAAGAGAAGAATTAGTGAATTAAGATAAAGTTAAATAAAAGTAAATCTTTGAATCGCGAAAAATGTTATCTATAAACTGTGAACATCTTCGTCTTTAAACCAATAGTCAAATAATACCACATAATGGGGCAGATCCAGAACAACGCTTGTGAGCGAATTTACGCGGACATGTAAAATCGCGTTTTGGTAAGTACTGCGCATGCGCACAATAGAAAATATGCTCCGTAACATAGCGTAACTCTGAGCGCATGGGTCATTCACGTATTTGTCGCGTAAATCCGTACGCGTGGGAGTGCCAATTTTACGTGAGTCAAAAATACGTCTGAAATACACTATGTAGGCGGGGGTTTGTATTTAAAGTGTACAGTATGGGCGTGCTTAGCTGCGTAAATACGTGTTGCACATCCGTACATGTGCGGATGACATCAGTTACGTGGGCAAAAGTTAAGGTAGGGTTTGGAAAGCGTATCTCGGACTAAATACGTACATTCAAGGGGTGTGCCAAGGGGAGTTTATAGAAAGTACGTGCACGTAAATACGCTATGCGAGTAAACGTATTGAAAGCGGAGTTCTGGATCTACCCCAATGTTTGTAAACAAAACAAAGCAGTTATACATATACTATGTACCTAAACAGAGGGGTAGATTTAAACAACAAATACAGTACATATGGAAATATCCTATCTATACGTTATGCCCTAGGATGAATTAAATATTACCTACATATGTGTGCCGACAATTTACCCAACATCATACTTGCTGGATAGATAAAAGAAATACCATTCTATAAGGTAATACCAAAAAGATGGATTATAATAAAATTACTTCATATAGAAAAACACACTAAATTATTTATACAATAATGACAGTAGATATACTGGTGTATCAACCTCAAGCAAATGAATAAAAATCGAGTAGATAAATAGACCAGATGCACAATTTACTATATGTTATGAGTCATAAAGGTTCTAAGTATCTTTGCCTCTCATCCTTACATTCATAGTTGCCTTAGATCTATTGCATCTATATAGCGCTAATCACAAGCTTAAAATCTATGTGATACAACCTAGTCCTAAAACTGCCATAATTTAGGAAGGGAATAAGTGTGGGGAAAGGTTTGGAGCCAAATGACATCCCTAACTTCCTACCTACCCCCTATAGTAACCTCTTCCAAACCATATAGAGGAAACATAAATAAGAACTAATAATATAAACAGTAGTATAAATATAGGGACTAATATCATGAACATAAACAGTATTTCCAAAGGTAAATTGGGGCTATCATCTAGCCTCATAATTTTAAGAGGGTAAAAAGTGTGGGGAAAAGTCGGAGAAAACCGGCACTCCTACCTTCCTACCTACAACCTATACTAACCATTTCTAAACTACAAGAAATGATGAAAACATTAAATTAAAAAGGACATCAAATTGATTGAAAATGGAGCAATGATTTAAACCTCAATAGTGATGTATACGCTCAGGTTAGGTGGAGATAGGATTGTACTGTGAAAAATAAAACAATGACAAGGGGGTGAGCTAAAAAATAAACGATGACAAAGGGGTGTGCTAAAAAATAAATAAATCTACAACTCACAGAAAAAAATAAAAACATATATATATATATATATATATATATATAAATAAAAACAAATAATAAATAAATAAATAAAAAAAACAATCATCAAAAGGAGGGAAAAAATATAAGTATCAATCCTACATTGGACTATATAGACATGGACATCAACTCCTTTAACCTACTATACCAGGTCTTCTTTCGGGGTCTTACAACCAAAATACTGACCTGGCCCTCTCCTGCTTAACTTCCTTAGTTGGGTATTTCCTGCAGGGTATGATCATAGGTGAAGGGGACTTTATACCCGGACCACCAATCCTGAGGAAAATATATTATGAAAAATGCTAATAAATAATAAAAGATGAACAAAGGATCAAAAATTAAAAATAAAAAAATAAATAAAATGTAACTAATAAAAATAATGACATTAATTAATTCTTCATAGAAACCATTTCAATTCAAAGCCTTGATTAAGACTATATATGGTTGAAGTGAATTAAAAAGGAAAATAGTTTTCATTTTTGCTTTAGCTAGTGATGAACCCATGTCATATGTCCTCCAATATGGGCCTTTTCAATGCCACAGAATTCTACAATATCTCCAACATTACTATTATGATGCGTTTTAAAATGGAGTGACATGGGATGTGTTTCAATTCCTTTTTTAATATTACGAATATGTTCACTCCACCTAACCTTCAGTGGTCTGGATGTATGTCCTATATACTGTAGATTGCAAGAACACTGGATCATATAAATACAATTTTTAGTGTTACAAGTAATAAAGTCCTCTATTTTCTCTTTATATTGATTGGAAGTTGACATTGCTTCTGTAATTTTAGGTGGTCCTTTCACACACTTGCACATATTACACATACCACACCTATTAAAACCTGATGATCTAACCTTTGGGTCTTTATTGCTTAATACAAAAGCACTATGTACCAATTTATTTTTTAGGTTAGGAGCCCTCCTATATATAAATCTAGGTTTATCATGGGGATGGAGTTCTTGATCTTCCAAAAGTAAGTGCCAATGTTAACAAATGATATTTTCTATTTTATTATGATGAGAATTGCATTGGCATATAAACGAGATAGGATTCTTTTCCACCTTTTGTTTCTCCTTTGGTTTTAATAGAGAAGACCTATCATAATTCTCAACTTCTATTAATGTTTGTTCTAAGAAATTTTCTGAATATCCTTTCGCTAAAAAATGTTTTTTCATGAGACTCGAGTGATATGAGAACTTCTGAGGGTCAGAACAATTCCTTTTGTTTCTCATAAACTGACCTTTTGGGACGTTAGTGAGCCATTTTTATGGTGGCTACTTTTAAGTGGAATATAAGAATTAGAATCTGTTGTTTTAATGTAATTTTGTGTTTTCAAAGTATTATTTTCTACATATATATTGATGTCTAAATAATTAACTTCTCTATTGCTAATGTTAAAAGTGAGTTTAATATTCCTGTCATTAGTGTTCATAATCTAGACCCACCCCAAATAAAAATAATATCATCAGTATATCAATACCAGGTGAACAGGTCCAACCCCCCTTTTCTGCACTTTATTTCACTTGTTTCATTATTTTATAAAACATTTGTATTGATTATAACTGGATTTCTGTAATTGTGTACTGATAAATAACATCTGGTAAAGTTCAAAGACAGAGTTTCACAGGTGTTACTATTAGCTAGAATGCGAGTGGTATAGGGAGACTATATCTTGGAATTACATTCAAGCACTCATCAATTAAGGACACCTGTGTGGAACTTCCTGTGATGAGATAAAAGGCCGGACACTATCCTCCTGGAGAATAACACTTGAGAAAGGGCTCCCCACCTGAAACCCGCAGTGTGGATCCAGGATATATCGCTGACCTCATTTCCAATATCGCTTCTGCCAGGACTGAGACTGTGGACATCATTGCTGATTTCTGGGACCTTCAAACACCACCTCCAGATCTCACATCGGCTGCAGCTTTGTTGTGAACATTTTAAAGGGAAGTGAACTGTTAATTAACTGTTATTTTGTTGCTATTTTATTGTTATTGTTATGTTAAATTAAATTGATTCTTTCTATCTACAGTATCAATTCATATATCCTTTTAAGAATTAAGGATTAAGGAAGAACATCTTCTACATATCAGTACTTATGCGGTCTCCCTATCTATATTTACCACTTATAAATCATTAATTTGGAGTAGACTTTAATAGTTGTGACAATTGATTTATACACTTTTATACCTGTTTATGTACATTCTATTATTTTTCAACTTTTGTATTTTGATTATATGATGATAGGGTAGTAAGGATAGGTTTAGTATTTACCTGCGCCAATATACACACAATTAGATATTCCGTATGTTATTAGAGTTTGGGTCTCTTTTGGTGTGTGAGTTGAGCTGTAGGTTTTAGTGCTTTTAATTAATCTTCATTTTAACAGTTATATGCAGTGCAGCAGGTGATTGTCAACAAGGCTAAAAGGCTTCTATAACTATTATTATTTCTCAGTCCATAACTGAAAGCTGGTGGCTTATCCCATATTTGATCAAATATGTGTAACGAACATTTCTGTGTTTTATTTTACAGATAGAACAGTAAAGTTTGTTGCGGGTCTATTACAGTGTGCTCGTGCTATTTTTTCCTTTTGTTTCTGTGGCAAGCAGATTAACCCCTGCCTTTCACGCACCTGTTTAACATATACCTATAAATTGATTGAGCAACTTCCATTCTGTTTTCATAACTGAAATGGTTAATGAAATTTCAAAGTTTCTTTTGTTGAGGACATTACTTAGTAATGGGGTATTTATGTTACTGTAGGTCTACCACCTTTAAAATGAGGATACTGTGACATAGTAATACTACCCACTCTGGTTCCCTTTATGCCCTTTATTAACAATGAGGTCTAGAGTCAACCTGCTAAGCACTGCTTCTTCGACTGACTACTTTAAAGAGGAATGAATAATTGTACTGCCCAGTTAATGCCAGCTTCTCCCCCCTTTCCTTCTTTGCAGGAGAACCAGATATAGGACCAGATTCAGAAATAATAATGTTATGGGATTTACTCAAGCCACAGACATAAGTCCTCTTAAATATTACATCTGCGCAAATCTACGCAGGTGTTACACTATGGATCTTAGAGGGAGGGGCGGTGACATAAGTGATTCGGGGTTGGTGGTAAGCAGTTCCACATTGATTATGGATGATAGGGGAGTTTACTCCCCTTTTCTGTGTCGACTTCCAGTCCTCTGTGCCTACAGAAAACACATGGAGGTCTGGATCAGGCCCATAGTACTTACCTAGCTAGAGGCATGCCTTGTGGTGTCTCCTGGTTCCAACCACTTATGATGTCATTTTTCACAACATCATATGCCTATGCCCTCCACCAATACTGGATGGAGTCACCTAAAGCAGGTCAATGCAAAATGCAATTAAACAAGACAATATAATGACAAGTACATTTGAAAATACTCTCCCAGCTACCTGGAGCACTTTCTGGACTCTGTCCGTTAACCACCGACGGAGCTCTCTGCGGTAAAGACGTCTCCATGCATATCGATATCCACAAGCCCGTTTGGCACATCCCAGCAACAAATCTGATTTCCTTATACGACCACTACAAATTGATACATCTTTAATATTGGGCCACAAAGTCTCCTACTATTCCACCACAGGTGGCACACTGCCTGCTTTAGACAGCTATAATTATCACTCCCAGGCAAGCTACATACTCTACACTGCAGTGCGGGGTCTGTCCATCCAACTCACGTGTACATGCCATAGAGTTTCTTTTATCAACTACTGATTATATTCAAATCCCTGCAGGGTATTTATTTGCCTATTTATTTAGGTGGCTCATTGGGTTATACACGCTTCCCCCCTGTCAGGATATAATCAAATATTATGTGTACAAGTTAAATATCTGTTTGCCCAGGGTCTGGTGATTCATGGAAATTCCTTGAAGGTAGTGGGGCAGAATGAGCTAAGGCTCTGGTCAGTTTATGGCCCTATCCTAAAAGTATCAGTATATTAGGGGGGAGGGGTCATAAAAGCTAGATCTCTGAAGAAGAGTTTCTCCAGACCCCAAACTGTCTCAAAGGTGGGGGCTGTCTGGAGAGGAGCAGGTTTTGGTCTTTAAAAAAGTGTGTATGGGACTTCAAACGGAAAAGGTGACCCTGATCTCTGGTCTATCCCGACCCAGATGGTTATTGTGTGTAAGTCTTTCTGCCTTTTCACCTTTTTATTTTATAAGAAACTGTTTTGCATATTGTATGTCTATTTTGTTATTCTCTGTAACTAAGCATTGTGATTATTATCATATTAAATATCAATTTATAAGTTCATGTCTCTGTGTTCTTACGGATTCACGTGTCAGATCAGCTCGGTTGGGTAACAGAGGGTAACAGAAGAGGTCATTCTGGGTTGATGATAATTCTGATAAAGCATAACTGTGTTGAATTTGGGTAAAGGAGAACCTAAGACCTCCTGTGAATAGCTTTGGTGGTGGCAGTTCATTGGTAATAAGTCATATTTGGGGTGGGAGAAGGGGCATTAGTCATTGTAGAACAGACCAGGTGACTGTTGTGATTAACCTTTGAGCCCCAGATAAGTCACGAAAGCCTCAGGTGAGGTTAGGGTCGTGACACCCCCTTACAATTATTTTCTTTTAATTTGTATTTTTAATAAATCTGTATTTTTATTGCATAACACTGGTATCTGTTGTTTTTCCTGCAAGTGCTTGCCATCATATTTCTTTCTTGTACATTTGAAAGTACTATAGTAATCCCAGAATTGGTAAAGATAGGCAAAAGGAGGGGAATGATCATGAATATTTAGGGCCAGATTTACTAAAGGCTGATTTAAATCGCCCTAAAATAATCACTAAACATCACTATCACAGCGATTTTTTTTTATCCCGAAATTACTAAGGGGGAGTTTCCCCTGTCGATTTTAAAACTATGTGATTTTTTAAGGGTTTATTCCCCATGATTAAGCTTGTAATCGCGGCAAATGAACCCTTTAAAAATCAGCAGACATCGCTGGAGATTCATAATATAATAGTTTATTAATCTTTAATATATTTTTAAAAAACTTTCAATACTAAAAAAATTCTGTCGCAGCATCCAATTAACCCTTAGCATGCTGTTGCATCTAATACTATAAGGCACAGCATGCCCTTGTATTCCAGGGAATGCTGTGCCTTATAGTACCCTAAGTGGCAGCATGCCAAGGGTTAATGGCATGCTGCTACAACCACACTGTGCACCGATCACATTAAAACACATACCTTGCCCCTCCGTTTTACTAAAAACTGAACTGTCCCCTCCGTAGATTAGAATTAGTTAACTGTCCCCTCTGCCAACAATAAAAATACACAGTGTCCCTCTGTCGTTAGTAACTATATACAGTGTCCCTCCATCCACAATAACTATATACAGTGTCCCTCCATCCACAAAATATATATAGTGCCCCTCCATCCACAATAAATATACACAGTGCCCCTTCATCATGAATACATTAAACACATGTCCCTCCATTGGAAATAACTTAAATACATGTACCTCCATCCATATTTAATAGATAAAATGTCTGCTTGTGTTTAATTAATAAGCAAAATGTCCCCTCTGTGCATTATAAATATTTATAAGTGTCCCGCCATGTGTGGATCATAAATATAGGTTGACAATAGTTAGATAAAGCAGTTACAAAAGTTTTAATTTCACTAAATGTTTTACAAATGTATCAATATTATTTTTACTTACAGTTCTGAAGGCTTGATTGTAGTCCAGCAGGATCTTCTTCATGTGGCTCATCCTCCGGGCAGGTCTTCACTCCTCGGTGTCCCTCTGGCGAATGACAGGGATCACTACAGGGTCAATATTTATACCCTCCCGGTCCCGAGAGTTCCCATTTTTGAACGGAAAGATGCAGAGCATGGTATAAAAAATTAGTTTCAAGACTCTAACAATGATGTGGTTTGGAAAGAAGAATCTGACAAAGTAAAAGCCAAAGAATAATGGGCCGTATGCAGAGCTCCGGCCGCATTGCACTTGCGGCCGAAGTTTTCAGAAAAGTGCTACTGCGCATGTGCAGTAATTTTGTAATGTATGTTGCAAGAAGTAACGTAGATTAAGTTACAAAATTACTGCGCATGCGCAGTAGCACTTTTCTGAAAACTCTAGCCGCAAATGCAATGCGGCCGGAGCTCTGCATACAGCCCAATATCCTTATTACAGTTACTGTACTATCACTATAGACATTACTTTTTTTTTGTTTCCTTATATCTTATATTTGGACATTCTTTTTAGCACTAAGGACCCCGATGCAAAGATCTGATGGCAATTTTTAAGAAATTAGGGAGAATGTAGTAGTAGGAAAAATTTGAGTGTCACACTTGTCTTCATAATTCTTTCTACTCACAATTAGTGACACATATAGTAATGACACATAATAATAAAGTTAGAAGAATAGTTTATGGAGATGAATATTAGATAGGCAATTTAATTAATTAATTAATTAAATTACATGCTCACATTTTTAATAACAGTGGACAATGAATGTAAAACTAATGATGGAAAGTTATTACTAAGAATGGTAGTTCAAATATATAAGTAACAAACAGAAATGTATAAAGAGTAAAGTTATGACAAATATGTACTTGGTAATTTAACAACCTTTCATTATTTTTAAGGAATATTATATGTATGGAAAGTGAGAATACAAATGGTTGGTATTTAATTAAAATAGGAATATGTTATGCATGGAAAGGTATTCTAGAAGAAGATATATTTATATATATATTGGTTTAAGGAAGGTACTTTGAGATAATTAATTATTCAAATGTTACATTTACACATAGAAAATGGAAAAGTAATAAATATAAAATACACAGCTCATTAATGACTTATTGAATATTCAAATAATGGGATTAGAAAATATAAATTGAGTTTAGAGGATATACAATGTCTGGAAATAAATTTGAGTGGCAAAACTAGTTAATGATAAAATTTTCTAGTATAACGTAAAATGAGATTTTAACATAAATTCATTCATAATAAGATAGTGTTAAATTATTATATTTCTCTAATTAGTGGGAACTGTAATAACTAAAGTTTAATATGGTATAGAATATTTAGAATATATCACAAATGACACAAATAGTCTAAAATTGATCTTTATCATTGGTGTCATCACATGAATGATATTGTCCAGCTGAACTATAAAAGGATTCTGTTTAAATTAAAATTTATGGTTAATTTTAAATATGTAAAATATTTCATATACTGATACGATTAATGGTTTAAATTAGTGATGTATTCATTGTAAAAGTTTTTATATTGATATAATGAATATTTTTGATTGGACACATTATAACATACATATTTCAGTAATTATGAATCGTTGTAAATAAACATTGGATAGAGAAACTAAAAAAAATGGAAGTAAATGGGAAGGACATATAGTATTGGATAAGTAAATAAACCTTCATAAAATATAGTGTGATATTCAATATACTAAAATTATTTATTGTTTAATTTTAGTATAGGACTTGTATGAGTACATTAGTTAGTTGTGGGAAAAAAGAACATTTCAAATAAAGATTAAATAGACACTTCCAAGATGTGGCCAGCAGGGAAAGGAGGAATTCCAGGGAACAAATTCCAAAGTAATGGTTTCAAGATTACCCACTCTCATGGATAAAGAGAAATTCTAAAAGGCTGTTTCAAGGTTCCCCCTTCATGGCTAAAGGGATTTTGGAATTTCTAGATTTAGCATTTGGGTACCTCAAGGACTATGAAACGCCTCTGCACTACCTCAACCAATTGTTATACGATATATGGATTTAAAATGCAGCCTACTTTAAATTGCCTATAAATGTAAAAGATTCTAACTATTAAGGCAGAATTTCTAATTAGACATTTGGTAATAACGTTGTCAAAGCGCTTGCATTTGTTTTTGTAAATAAACCTTTTTTTATATACTTAAAGTTCTTTTGAGGCAGACATTCAATTTTTGATTCTTCACACCCTTGTAAATCTGAGATTTGTATTTCCTGAATGGGAAAAATCACCAGAGATAGCTCAACAATGGCAATTTAAAAAAAAAAAAAAACATCTCTGGCAATTTCTTAGGAAAATCACCTTTAGTAAATCAGAGATTTCAAAATCGGCAGTAAAAAAATTGCAAATATTGGCAATTTTGACAAACTTGACTTTAATAAATCTGGCTCTTGGGCTGGGGTTCAAGAACAGGTGCATCATCTGGGATAAAGGTATGGAAAAAGATTCTAAAATACAGTAACAGGAAAATAAATGAAAAATGGTGAGGTATCAGACCCAAATATAATTGCTTAGAGTAAAGTTTAGGCCTTTACTTTGCACACTTAAGATTAATTGTTTAAACCCGCATACTACAAGGCTAAAAACTATTCTTTTTATTTATTTATTTATTTATTTATTTTTATTCCTCCATATATAATGGAGATGACTTGGTTTAAAGCAAAACTAAGAAAATGGACTATGTAGATAACAACCATAGTTATCTATCATGGTGTTAGATTTACTAAAGGGTGGTTTTGGGTGATTTTTTGGCAGTTTTGAAACCAACACATTTACAAAGGATAAAACTGCCAATAAAACTACCAGAATGCTTTTCAAATCACCATCCCAATTTTTTCATGAAAGAACATATAAACCACCGAAATTACTAAAGAGCAGTTTACAAAACCGCTGTCGTCGCCATGCAAGCAGGCAAAAGCAAAATAGTTGGTTCTGAGTGGTGATTTTGCTGAAATTGCTGTAAATTTGCCTGAATAAAAATAGTGCTGCTGCCTATACAAAGATTTTTACAAGTGTTTTTCACTCATACCACACTCTTACAAAATAAATAAACACAACAGACTATAATTAAAAAGTTAATAAAAAAATAATAATTTACAAATAAAAAATTCTAATATTTTAATCTGAAGATTTAAATAAATTAAAAATGTACATAAAACACAGACAAGAATAACTAAAACAAAGTAGAAAAATCACCAGATGACCAGATAGCTGCTCAAAACCCTTCCAAGCTACTGAGGTACCCAGGCTTATATAATGCTTGGAATGTCAAAGCTGCAAGAAAAAGAATGATTTTTATATTTGACACTTTGTAAACAGAAACCACTGCCTTTTAGTTTTAAGGTTTAGAAACCATCAAACACTAGTGGTGGTTTTAAACTGACACAGTAAAATGTACAATGGTAATCCAGCGGTTTGAGATCCAAATCTGCCAGTGATGTGCGGGGGTTTCAAACTGCTGGACAAACTACCCTTTAGTAAATCTTTCACATGGAGTCATTTTTAAAGGCACAAAATGAGAGAATTTGAAACAAAAACAATTCTTTAAAAGTGGCTATCTGCAAATACTGTAGGTCAATATCTGTGGAAATGTTTCTATGGATTTCAAAGGCCAGAAGAAATATAAAATAAAGTACAGTATCAACAGTTCAAGTACATCAATTATCTGTTTATTGTAATGCAGCTTTAAGCTAAAGTAGATGGTTAAAAACAAAAAAAAACTGTTAAACTATTTATCCAGGAACATTTCTGAAATGTGAAAAACAAAGTACTAAACCACATACAATTCACATACATTAAACTCATTTGCAACCACATCAGTCACAGTTGTATAGCCTTAGGCTCTAGGACTGGATCCATATCTAATAGCAGATTATATATTGCACAGGAAAAAAGTTTTGGATTTATCATTTAAACACCCTGACCCCCAATGGCTAGAATGAGAGCTATGAAATTGCCCCTTTCCTGGACTAAACCATTAAAATTTGCAACCCCTATTTCTGTGCACTATCATTATTTATATTGCCCTATAAATCTCCACACCTAGGCCAAAATATGCCATCTAGATTCTACAAGCTTGATACTTCCCTAGGAGATGCATAAATGTCCTTACTATTTAGAAATTGTCTCAGTACAACCTACCCTGTGTTGGGGAACTCTAGCTTTATTCAAGAGTTTCCCTTCCAATTTAGGATTAACCTTCTACTATATACCTCACACTAGGTCCATAACTAAATACATATACACAAAGGTATATATAGTAAGAAACCAGCACTGATGCTATGTATAAATAAATATTGAAAAGAATATAAATATATCTGATAATATGTTGTATAAATGTACACTTTTGCATTATCTATGTATCTGTTTTAATTGAAAAATGCAATACAGTGATGCTGTGGAACAAACGCTTGCAGATCACAGCTGTAATTAATTAAAGATGGTGTTAAATAGACGACTACCACCTCTTGTTTTACTTGAGGCTTGAATAAGTTCCACAAAGGAGCGAAATGCGTTGCCTAATTGTTTTCAGCTTGCATACCTCTTATGCTCCTGTATTATCATCTAATGACGGTTTCAACATTGGGTTCTATACAAGCTCCAAAGAACCTAAACATACATTTGGCTTGTGGACAAATATCTATAGCTCATTACATCAGGTGGCCACCTGCTTTCTACTCTTAACCATACAGTGCACGGACTAAAATAGCAGCCGATCCTGAACCTTCTGCTTCCCGTGGAGGGAGGCAGTGGCGACAGCTTCATTCACTGCTGTGTGGGACTCTTGAGCGGGCTCCTAAGTTTACCACACTGGTAATATCCACGCTGCATTTCTCCCTTTTTCATACACTAGATCCATACACTATTCAATGACAACTCCAAATATGAATGTTTGAAAAACCCCTAAAATTATACTACTGACAGGGTTTGTATTTATAATCACCCCTGCACTGTCAGATTATTTAACATTACTTAGCCCATTTTTGTTGCTACCCTTTATAGGCAACGTCCCATTGTTAAAGTGAAGTGTTCAAACAATATATATATATATATATATATATATATATATATATAAGGTGCTCTCTCCCCTTTCTTCCGTTTCTATGATGTGGAAACACATAAAAATAAACAGCAGCACACTGATGAGCATTTAAAATTGGCTTTGCAAGTCTCTATGAGTGCCTTATTTTTTTCAGTGGACTTTGTAATAATGAGTGCCTTATTTTTTTCAGTGGACTTTGTAATACTGGACCGTATTCACACTTACGATTAAATTAAGTACACACATATACGCAAAACAATGCACCTAAGTTGCAAGGCAACACCCATGACACTCCCCTTGAACTTACGGACTTAAGCTGACTTCCGCCACCATAGGGCAATTTTAACGCTACGTGTGTATAATATTATGCAAAAGAGTAGATTGTACACCAGCGCCAATTATCGTCTAAGTAGTAGTAGAGTGAGGTAGCTGTAATTATCCCAAAGGTGCAGAAGTCCGCTGTATTGCCAGACTTATTAGGGTGATGATAAATTCAAAAGAGTGTCGTATTAAAAGCGCCAAATTTACAGTGTTCTTGTAATTTAGTCTCTCACCAAAAGTGCAATGTGCTCAGAGGAGGTATAAATATTTGAAGGAAAAAAAGGGAAAGGGAAGGAAAAAAAGGGGGATAACAGGTATTAGAATGTAAAAAACTTAAAATGAGGGGATTTGAAAATTTTAAATTACCCCAAGGTGCAGTATATATTAGGGGGACACCAGTATGTGGTAGGTATTGAAAAAGTGGTATCAGCGTACCAAGCAATTGAAGTGGTCACACTCTGGGATCATAGATCTCAACAATGGAATGTCTCCAGCAACAGCTCAGCATATATAGGATAAAGAAAGTGAACGGACCATAGCGTGATACTATTTAACACACAGGGACATTCTAGCATATAGATAACAGAGACACTGGAACAGTTAATGACGTTTTTAATCTTGAAAGTTATTGTATTGTTGAAGTTTGTGAATGTTCTATTTTGTGGGTTCAAATATTTACAAATTATGCAATGTCCACATTTGAAAGATCCTTTGGGTTTTGTCCCAAGTTGTTCTTTTGTCACCATGTTCTTGGTTTTTAAATGACTAGGTGCAAGGATTTCCTTAATGTTTTTGGCCCTTTTATAGATCACTTTCGGTTTTTCTGGGAGTTTTTTTTCCAATATAGGATCCATTTGTAAGATGTTCCAGTGTTTTTCCAAGGTTTCTTGTATGTGGGTTTCTGCGTTATTATAGGTTGTGATGAATGATAATGGCAATTCTGAATTTTGTCTGTCCTTGTATGCTAGAAGATCCATTCTATTGGTAGTTTCGGTCTTCTTGATTGCTCCTTCTACTAGTTTTTTAGGATATCCCTGTTCTTCGAATCTCTTTGCATAAATTTCCAATTGTTGTTGACAATCTTCTTCGTTGGTACAGTTGCGCTTGATTTGGCAAAACTGTGAATAGGGGATATTCCTTTTCCAACATTTGAGATGACCACTTTTATAGTGTAAATAACTATTAGTATCGACTATTTTGATCAAATTTGTGGTGTTTATTTGTGTCCCCTTGTGTGTGAGGGTTAGGTCCAAATAGTCCACCTTTTCTTGGGATAAGTTAAAGGTGAATTTGAGATTAAAAGCATTTGTGGAAATCCATTTAAAAAAAAGCATCAAAGGTGGCTTCATCTCCTGACCAAATAATTAAAATGTCATCAATATATCTTTTATAGAAATATAGATACTTTAAAAATGGGCTAATAGCATAAATATATTGTTTCTCCCACTGGGCCTGATATATATTTGCAAAACTTGGTGCAAAAGTCGTATCCATTGCTGTCCCACAGGTCTGTAAATAAAAATTATCCAAAAATTTAAAATAGTTATGCGAAAGAATAAAAGCTATCATATCAAAAATAAAGGACCTGATTCACACTTAAGGAAGTTCTAAAAATAAGAACTTAAAGTTACGCCTGGGCAATATCATGTTGTTTTTGGGGGGAGTCAAGTTAATAGCATTCTTTGCATGCAGGAATACATCTTCAAATAGCTTGCTGCACATAGATACTGACCAGCTTTAGTATTACACTGTTATTTAGACATGGTCTGGAAATTATCACCTCTCAACACTAGTGCTGTTTGCAACAGATGAAATATGACTCCCCTGCAATCACCATGCCCAGGAGTGACTTTAAGTTCCTGGGCTAAACCATGTTGATTGCAGGGGGAGTCATATTTCATCTGTTGCAAACAGTACTAGTGTTGAGAGGTAATATTTCCCAGCCCAAGTCTAAATAACAGAGTAATAGTAATGCTGGTCAGTATCTGTTTTCAGTAAGCTATTCAAAGATGTATTCCTGCATGCAAAGAATACAATTAAATTGACTCCCCCTGAAAACAACATGGTTTTGCTCAGGAGTAACTTTAGGTTCTTATTTTTAGAACTTTCTTAAGTGTGAATCAGGTCCAAAATCTCTATGATTCTCATCTATGTCAGGGTCTTCCAAAAG
Organism: Limnodynastes dumerilii; assembly: GCA_011038615.1. NCBI lineage: Eukaryota > Metazoa > Chordata > Amphibia > Anura > Limnodynastidae > Limnodynastes > Limnodynastes dumerilii. Next base: position 312,731 of record WWET01001685.1, read on the forward strand.
GCAACATCTCACTGCTTCCAGTCCTTTATCATGTGGTATTGACGTATATAAGGACTGGACATCAATTGTTATCCAATAGTAGCCTTCCTGCCATGTAATTTCTTTTAATAATTGTAGTACCGCAGTGGTATCTTTGATGTAGGAGGGTAGGCTTTTTACGTGTTTTTGTAGGAATATGTCCACATATTCTGAGATATTCAAGGTCAGGGAATTGATGCCTGCAATAATTGGTCTACCAGGCGGATTATATAGGTTTTTATGCACTTTTGGGAGATAATAAAATATAGGTAAAACTGGGTTAGTATTAAGTAAAAACTGATATTCCTCTTTATTGATGATTTCTGATCTTAGTACTGTTACCAAAATAGGGCGTAAAATATCCAGGAACTCTTCAGTGGGGTCCTTCTTCAAAATTTTATATGTAGTTTCATCAGATAGGAGTCTTAGCGGTTCTTTCTCATAGTCTTGTCTCTTGAGAATGACCAATCCTCCTTGAGAATATTGCTTAAGTTGCTAAGGTATGTGCGTACTTTCTTAACCGCGCCCATATTAGGCCATTTAAATGCCTCCCCCCACCCACTTTCCCTTTCCTTCTTACGTACCCCTTCGGACGTTTCTCACCAATCACGAATGTAAAACCGTGCTTAATAGATTTCCGCGCCTAAATCATATGTAGTTTGTGTAAAAAAAGTTACTACACATGCACAGTTCATCCGTACCTAAAAATAAGCACGGAAAAAGTAGCAAAATTGTTAGTGTGAATACAGTCCACTATTATTATCATAAGTACCACCAGGTGCAGCTATTTATTTAGGGTGGGTGCCGGTACTGTGGATCCTTTATATATATAAGTTCTAATTTCCCTGAAGAAAGGTTCATGTAACCTGAAAAGTCGGATAAAAGGACAACCTACTATACGTGTGTTGTTTTTCTTTGAGTGCCAGTCTGTCTATTTTCTATATTGCACGGACCCTCCTTGGGAGAGTTACCTGCTGCCTGGGCACCAAAGCACGTTGGAGTTCATTTATTATACATTAAATTGGAGTGCCAACCATTGGAGTGTTTTATATATATATATATATATATATATATATTACACACTACACGCGTGGAGTAATCAGTTAATTTTATATGTTGCTCACACATTTTATTAACTTATTATTAATAATTTTATTTATTATTATTTGATTACACATTGCACAATGGGCTGGGGGTTACATAATTAGTGTGATAATCTTACTGGTCAGCAAAAGAAAAAGCAAGGAAAGAGGCAAAAAATAAAAAGTAACAATGACTTACCTTGTGAAGAGAGACGGGATCTCTTAGTTTCAGCCACAGTAAAAAGGAGTCAGGCGACAAGACAGCAGTCAGGAAATGAAGACCTGCGGCGACTGAGAGGAACTTGAAGTCCCGCGGTCACCGAAAGGAAAGGGTTGTCTACCAATGTGGCAGCCGCACTCCCTGCAGTTCCAGCTCACACGTAAGCGGCACAAAACGGAACATGTTTAAAGGCATCCAGCCGCATGGCAACCGTTACCTGTGTCACTGGTAACGGTTGCTGGAAAAGTATTTGTTTTATGATGCTGTGGCCCTAAAACCTTTAATGGCGGTGCGGCCCAACCTGCCTCTGCCCTGCGTCTCCAGTTTTAGGAGACTTATCTTCGCAAAACCTAGTATGGACCATCTTAAAACTTAGATATTCCAGTCCTCCAAAGTTTTCTCTTAAATAACAATAATCACCTCAACTAATATAATGGTGAACACAATTACTACTAATTGTAACTAGGTGTATTGGTCCAGTTGTGTATATATGCACTGTTTCAGTGCACAAATTTTGGACTTATGGGATTTTCACAGACTCTTAAGAGTGCTATTGATTCCAACAATCTTAAATATGATCGCTATAGATGGACTCATTGTAGGACCATGTCTTACTACACATTTTTTTCATTGAATTCCTGCACATGAAGTATAAAAAACAATCGCTTAACTATGCATCTCAAAGATCTGGTTAGCTAGTTGTTATTTCTCTTGACCTTATGTACACCCTGCTAACATGCAGTGTCTCTTGTTACATGACCCATGGCAAAATTATACGTTGGATATGATCACTAATACTTGTTTTAATGTTTTTTATTTTTTTCAGGTTTATCTATCTCACTCTAACCATACATTAACCATACATTAAAGGATGTAGCCATTCATTTTAATTATCCAAATGCCATAATTGGAATTGTACACTGAAACATGAAGCCAGAAAAAAATAAACCAATACCTTTCAAAATATAGCTCTCACCTTTCCTCTGATGAAGTCTGTGCAAGTCATTTACCGAGTGTTACAGAACTGCTCCCAGGGCATGGAGTCTGACTTGGGAATGGTCTTCACTGGAGTCCCTGATGGTAGAGATAGGCTTGTGTGGCAGACATTTAGATACCAACAGGAATCAGAGTAAGAGTAAATACTGAACCACCTGTTTATGCAGCACACATAAGGCACCTGAATTTTACTGTATTTTAATATTCATATGTTTTTCTTTTATATGCTGAAAACTGTCAAAGACACCTCAGGTATTGCGTTATTCTGTTATCTTTACTATCAATGGAATTCACAGAAATTGGTGATTTCTAAGGGACAAGGGGTCGAATCCTCAACTACAGGAACATCTGCGCACCAGATATTCTGTGTGCGTAAGTACTAATGTATGTAACTAAGTTACGTACATTAGTACTTATGCTGAAGGGACAGACCCTTCAGTTATTATGGCTGTATCCCCGCCATATAGGCAGGGATAGCCATGTAAATAAGGGGTTGGGGGCGGGGGAAGCCTAGTCTTAAAAGTTAAGGTAGAAATCGTTACACGTAAGTATCCAGATTTCCTACTTGCAGCGGGGAGTGTAGTCCTTATTTTTACAATTGCCAAACTTACTAGCCACAGGAGGTGTTTTCATAATTTTTTTTCCAGTTCAAACAATAATCCTCAATGATTTGCTAACTTTTTCTTTTTTTAGCTCTTATAAATTAATTTCCATTTACCCACTCACCACTACAATATGTGCACATCATTGTGATGTCCTGCAAACACATACTGAGTATCATCCTTCATAACAAGCACTCTCCTTTCCTCTCATGCTTTGCTACTGATTTTACTCGAGCCCTGAAACACCAGCGGGTATTAATCAGCCCCCACAAAATATATACACTTCACATTTAATTATGATTACCATTTTTACACACACACACACCAAACTATTTCTCTTGTTTTGGGTATCTTGCTTCACATAGTTATACTTACAGAAAAGAACAAAAAAGGTCCGGTTATATAACACTATGTGTCAGCACATAAATTAAAAGGAGGTTTAGTTCACAATATAGCTATATTGTGTTAAGCTCACCTGCCCAGCGTCAAGGCACCTGCTGTAGGTGAGTCCCTATCCATTTGCTATATGTGTACATCTGTATTAAGACACTCTTGCATTTGAACAGCCTGCAGCGGCCATGTTGGGGAGGGGTCAAACTCCCAAATGAAACTAAACAGTAGCAAAAAAAATCTGGCTGCGCTTCTGATTCAACAAATTAAATGTGTGCAAGTGTATATATAAATATAGGGGTGCAGCCAAGGACCAAAGTGACCACTATGTAAATACAAGGAACAAAAGAGGTCCGGCGCTCCAAACATACATTAAATAACACTATGTGTCAGCACATAAATAAAAAGGAGGTTTAGTTCACAATATAGCTATAATGGGTTAAGCTCCCCTGTCCAGCACCTCCTTGATAACTTAATTTAAGAAATGTGTGTGATATTAATTAGCCTGAGTAGTGTGTATATATGTATCTATTTAGTCATAATATAAAAAAACGGACATGACCTGGTGTTGAATTTTTAATTTTGGATGCTTTCAAAAATTAATGTGCAAAAAGTATGATAAATTTTACCTTCATGTTGAACAGGTATTATTATCATCTTTTTTATATTAATTTTTATTAACCACCCATTACACAAAAGAAAACAACAAAACAAAAAAACATTGTAACTGAGATGCAGCACCATTCTTCAATGAAAAAGATGATGACAAATGATGCCTTGGTGAAAAGGATGTTTTGGGGAAAAGAATATATAATAAATTGTCCCTTAGTATCCTATATATGTTTGGCTGGGTCACAATTTGGTTAGAAGGCCATAAAATATTGAAATTGCTCATGTAAATGCAATTAAAGTTCAACTAAGGTAGCTATATTTCTAAATAAACGCTATAAGGGCCAGATTCAATTAGCCGCGATGACGGGAAAAAGTACGCTCTGCGCATTTTCCCGTCATATAAGTTATGAAAAATAGGTGAATTTTTATGCACACCTCTATGGGGTGCACATAAAAGTCACCCAAAAAAATTTCACGGAATTAGCTTCGCACCGCAAAATACGCAGCTGCGAAGCTAATTGAATCTGGCTCTAAGAATTAGTTGTATTTGAAGTGATTTCATTGCAGTTGTACTCTGGTAAAAGTATAGATACTTGCTCAGTGCTATAAAAAAAGGTGTCTCTTGGGACAAGAAATAAAACCGCTGTTACCCTTTTAAAGTATTAAAGAACCTTTTTCTCCATTAATCCATGCAATAAATTTAAGAAGTATAAGATTCACGGGAAGAAAAATGTGTAAATAGTGATAAGTTTACCAAGCAAAATAGCATTGTGTGCTAAATAAAATAAACTAACAAATCAAGGGTATGAAAATTGAAAAGCAGACTTTGCAGTACAACAAATCAAATTAGGACAATCAAAAAATAAAGATACATAAAATTAATTATGTAGTTTTAGTAAATATATAAGTCAATGTGCAATACAGGTGAAACTCGAAAAATTAGAATATCGTGCAAAAGTTCATTTATTTCAGTAATTCAACTTAAAAGGTGAAACTAATATATTATATAGACTTGTTACATGCAAAGTGAGATATTTCAAGCTTTATTTGTATTAAGGCTGCATCCGCACCTGTCAGCTGTGCTTGGGAATCCTAATTCTCCCACTGGTTTCCCCGTTGGTCTGGCCAGACGGAGCTGTTGTCCGCAAAGGGGTAAAGATATAGGAAATGGGGAAGCTGTGGGTGAGGCTGTAGAGACCATCCAGCAAATGCCTCCGTGTATTACAGCGCCCAAATCTGTATCAGCCGTGGAGATCCACGTGGTGCAGGAAAGATGTTGCGTATCCAATAGGTCCCAATTACCTCCGCACTGGAGGCTGTATCAATTTTAGGGAGATCCACACAATTTGGAATGGTCAGCAAAAGGTCTTGGTTATAACAGTAAACAACAATAGGATTGGAAGAACCAGTCATTAAACTGATAGCACTCGCAGATGGTGTATGTAGTGGGAAAGAAGCATTGCACAAAGTCCCGATAAAATGAATTAAACAAGCTGACGCGTTTCATGACATTTAATATCCACTACTGCTTTGCTTTTCAATTCGGAGTAGCATCTCCTAAATGGACCATCAGGGGCGCTTGTAGGTGCTACCCACAACTGCAAAACTATGCTATCACATTTTTCACCTGCTACCACGGTACCGTGAGTAAAATATATGTGATCCAAAAAGCAATGTTGTTACTTGCGTGTGCTATTTTATCATCTGCCAATGCAACTATGAGGGTCCAATCGCCTATATGGTGAACTATATTTCACTATTTGTAATTAATTTGAACAGGACATTTATTGGTATACTATTCACCTACTATAGTTTTATCTCTGGATAGCATTTTGCATTCGGGACTTTACAGCTATGTGACATTTTCCAATCAGCCATAAGGAGAATACTCATATATATTTATTACACTGTGGTCTTTAAATGGACAGTAAGATGTTGCGCCATGTGGCCTTGATCATTGCTTTTTTCGATTAATGAATTATCTAATAAGTGGGTTTACATTTGCTATACTTCTCCGGTTAGCACTGTCAGTCATTTCTTGTCGGTATTACATATTTACTTTTTAGGTTTGCAATAAATAATTATACTGCATATAACATAACTGTTTGTTTTGTATTTAGCATTTTGCCCCTATTTTATTATATAAGGAGGGCAGGGAGTTGATGTAAGTTTAATTTTAGTTATATTCTGTGACTGCTCAGCTTCAGGTGTATGTTTCATATATCTGTTACATCTGTCATACATATGACTTAATTACCTTTATACTTAAATACCTAGCAGATTGTCTTTTTGTATTGACATCTGCAGACCTTAGATAACGGAGTAGTGGTATGTGTGTGTGTATTGGTTGCCTGGCTTTTGGGGTCTGGACTAAAATGTTGACAGTCAAAATGTTAACATGTCAATATCTTGTCAGATTAGTATTTGTTTGTAAAATCTGTAAACTTAATGTAATACAGGTGGCTTATAAAAAACTTCAGAAATGTGTTACGAAGGACGGATGCCTCGACCAGGGTGCAGAGTTTAACTAGGGCCTGGTATTCACTAGAGCCCCTAATGGTGGAGATAGGCTAGGCTGCAGAACACCTAGCAGGTTGCGGCCCCCAAAGACGACACTCAGAGAAAAAACTAAAGCAAAGGCGGAAGGAAGCAGTAGAGAAAGAAAGCAGGCCAGAAGAAAAAGAGAGCGGGAACATGAGAGCTAGCAGGGGCTAGCTCTGACAAACTACACAAATGGACAAACAAAATGCACTAGGGTTTGTGCATACTTACACAAACAGAGTGAGCCCCAGAGGGGCACCACACAATCAGTACAAGAGAGAGAGGATGCTAGGCTGGGACACGAGGAGACACTAGGATGATAAGGCTGGAAGATACTAGGAAAGAGGTAAGGGTAACTGGAGCTGGGGCACTCAGAAATCACTAGAAAGCACAAAGCAAAAGCACAAGGCAAAAGCACAAGGCAGGAACTGGGCACAGAGTGTTAACCAAACTCTATAACCAGCGATCAGGAATTCACACTGCCAGCTATTTAAAGACAGCCAGACACCCCTATCCGGTTGATTGAGATGTGCACAGATTACAGATCCATCAGAGGCAGCTACAGAGAGACCAGGGAGAAGTATAAACAATCACACTGCCATGATCAGGATGATAGAGTGTAACAAAATGCAATAATACATACGTAACATATTTGTAATACTAACATAGTACTAAACTGTGGACATTTTGATCTGTCAACAATTTGATTTGTCGACATCTTGACTGTTGACATAACAATTTAACAATATAAGGGAGAGGAAATTGCTTATTTGAATGGACACTCAGGGGTGTTAGGAAGAGGTGTCCAGAGTTAGGTTATAAAACGTTTATTCCAATGATACTAAAAAGCAAAAAATCTTTTAAAAACAGTAGAAAAAGTAGGAAGATATAAAAAAATCTTTTGTACCAAGAAACACCATCCACATAAAGATTCTATGTATGAGTATTAAACACTGGCCATAATCCTTTTAAAAATTATATTAATATATAGGTTAGGGGGTTAATACCCATATAAGTATATAAATGTAGTGTGCAAAAATTGTATGTCACTATAATGTTAAGAATCTGTAAAATATAGTATGCAGAGATAAGGCTGGGAGGGAGCTTTTAATTAAATGAATAAAGTATCACTGAATCTCCAAAGTTGGTAGTTTTATTCGTTAATTACATCAGAAGAGTTCCCTCCTGTATGTCACATCACTCTGTGATGTGTACACTAAATGTAGCAGTTTTATCAAAGAGTTATTAGTTAAATATCACAAGTCCTCTACCATGACACAAAGTATCAAGTGTACTGCCACATTATGTGCAGTGTAAAATACTGCAGGTCTGTCTTACTGATAGACCGCAACTATTCCCTCTACAGCGCTCCCTCCTCACCGGAAGAGAGCAATTTCTCCAGCACACAGAGGATTTACTGGCCACAACACGTTTCGCTATATTAATAGCTTTCTGAAGGCATGAGTGAATGCGGTCCCAGCTGATCTTTTATAATCTCGATGTAGATCTAAGCCAATCAGCTGTTTCTAATTGGCAATGCTCATCCTATTATCTTATTGGTCCCTGGGTTGACTTGTTTACATTTGAATTTCACCATCACTATAATGATTAAAGAAAGGACCTTTATTCTCTATTATTAGATAAAAAGGGGGGCGGCAATGAAACATTTTTTATAGGCTTTAGAGAACATCAAAGAGATTTATTCCATTCTCTTAGTGACTATAACAAATTTATTTCCTCTTTTTCTTAGGGGATATACAACAAATAAAATTAAAATCCCATGAGTAAGAGACAATGTATAGTATTAGTTTTTATTTATTTGAAATCATATCATGTTGTTTATAATCAGTATCTTGCAACAGCACGATCTGACAATAAAATAAATGAATAATAATTATGTATAATTCTATTTGATCTTATTTGTATTTATTTTTTATTTTATATTATTTTATATATACATTTTTTGCATGTGCATATTATAAATTTATATTTATAAAGCTAAGAGAGAAATGTCATAGCAAAAAATCATGAAGTTAGAGCAGCATATAAATAAAGTAAAATAAAAAATATAAAGGTGATAAACCTGTATATGTGTGTGGTGTAGGAGAAAAAAACCTATAAAAGATAATTAGAATACATGAAAAAAATATAAATTTATAAATTAATAAATGAAGTCCATATGACTTGTGTAACCAATTGTGAGTGAATGTAAAGGTGAGGGGAGACTATATATCCCTTATTAAATATATTGTTAAAATAAAATCCTCTATCTGGATTGATTCCCCACTAAAATAAAAGCCCTTGCTAAAAGGATTTTTTTAAATTGAATGATAGATAGACAACAATCCATCTCAATTTTACCTATACTAATTCAATTGTAATATATTATAGGCTTCTCAACTTATAGAAAGCAAGTAAAGTTGTTTTCGTCATTCATGCCCATTGGAATCAAGCTGTTGCATAGAAAGATAAATTTGGTTTCTACTTTTAATAATTCATGGGTTTGGTTACCCCCTCTAATTCCCAGATTGATCTGTCTGATAATGTGGGCCTTCAGGCCCTGGGGGTTTCCTTGATGTTTTTTAATGAAATGTCTGGCTACTGATGTTAAAGGCTTCAATTTCTCACTATCTTCATGGGAATTTCTTATATTCCTCAGATGTTCAAGTAGTCTGATTTTAAAAGGTCTGGTCGTCATACCTATGTATTTGAGTCTACAAAAATATTAAAGCATATAGACCACTCTGGGGGGTATTGCAGTTAAAAAAAAGCCTTCCAGCAGCCATTCCTTTCCAAATTTGTCACAAAAAGATTTGATCTTCTCCATATAGGGGCATGCTTTGCAATTTCCAAAAGGGAAACTCCCTTGTGGTCGAAGCTATCCTTTAATTTTATTTTTTCAAAACAAAGTGACTTTGGACCAGTGTGTCTCTTAAGTTTTTATTTCTTCTCCAAGTTACTGGGATTTTTTCTCCAAAGGCCTCTCTCAAGGTATCATTCTGTTCCAAGATTACCTTATGTCTCTGAAAGATACGTTCTATCTCTCTCCATTCTTGGTGCCTATCATCCTGATGCATTCTTTTTGATTCTTCTCTTTTGCCCTAGGATGAATAAGGTTTGATCTTTTTTGTGCTTTGGCCTACCTATATGATTTCCTAATGTCAGTTGTTTTGTAACCTCTATTTGCTAGTCTCTGCTCAAGTTCTTTTGCACGTGTATTGAAAATATAATCTTCTGAGCAGTTCCAGAAGAGCTATAATTTAATTAAAAAAATCATTTTAGCAAGGGCTTTTATTTTAGTGGGGAATCAATCCACATAAAATATTTTATTTTAACAATATATTTAATAAGAGATGTATAATCTTCCTTCACCTTTACATTCACTCACAATTGGTTACACAAGTCATATGGACTTTATTTACTAATTCATTTATTTATATATTTTTTCATGTATTTCTAATTACCTATACACATTCTTCACTACTATTAGGTTGGTTTTGTCACATCTTAGCACATAAAAAATGTTACACTTCTTTTACCATTCTTGAGTTGGTTTTTTAACACATATAATCAAAATTAATTCATTCACATTTCTAGTCCTCAGGTTTGTTTTACCTTGGGTCTCACTTATTATAAGGTTTATTCTCCTACACCACACACATATACAGGTTTATTACCTTTATATTTTTAATTTTACTTTATTTATATGCTGCTCTAACTTCATGATTTTTTGCTATGACATTCTCTCTTAGCTTTATAAATATAAATTTATAACATGCACATGCCAAATAATTAAGAATATAAAATAAAAAATAAATACAAATAAGATCAAATGGAATTATACATGATTATTATTTATTTATTTTATTGTCAGATCATGCTGTTGCAAGATAAAACTGATTATAAACAACATGATATGATTTCAAATAAATAAAAACTAATACTATATATTGTCTCTTATTCATGGAATTTTAATTTTATTTGTTGTATTTTCCCTAAGAAAAAAAGGAATTTTTTTTTTACTGCCAATAAAAGAATGGAATAAATCACTTTGTTTTAAATTGTACAGTATGGGCGTGCTTAGCCCGCTAAGAACAGAGCAGCGCTACGAAAATACGTACGAACACAGGGAAAAGTTAAGGTAGGGTTCGGCGGGCGTAATGAAAAGAAGGTAAGGGGAGTGTCATGGGAGTGAAAGTTTTTAAGCTGCAGCGGTAATTCGCTCCGCTCTCATTCGTAGGTCTGGATTAGGCCCTTTGTGTCATGGTAGATGACTTGACGTGATATTTAACTAATAACTCTTTAGTAAAACTGCTACATTTAGTGTGCACATCACAGAGTGATGTGGCATACAGGAGGGAACTCTTTTGATGTAATTAACAGATAAAACTACTAACTTTGTGGATTCATACTTTATTCATTTACTTAAAAACCTCCCTCCCAGCCTTCCCTTAGCATACTAGATTTTACAGATCCTTTAATACAGTACACTACTCTGTTGTTTGGGTTAAGTAATTCTTAACATTATAGTGGCATACAATTTTTGCACACTACATTTATATACTTATATGGGTATTAACCCCCTAACCTATATATCAATATAATTTTTGAAAGGATTATGGCCAGTGTTTAATACTCATACATAGAATCTGGACCTGATTCACACTTAAGAATCTTCTTAAAATAAGAACTTAAAGTCACTCCTGGGCTAAACCATGTTGATTGCAGGGGAGTCATATTTCATCTGTTGCAAACAGTACTAGTGTTGAGAGGTGATATTTCCCAGTCCAAGTCTAAATAACAGTGTGATAGTAAAGCTGGTCAGTATCTGTGTGCAGTAAGCAATTCAAAGATATTTCTCTGCATGCAAAGAATACAATTATATTAATTCCCCCTGCAATCAACATGGTTTTGCCCAGGAATGACTTTAAGTTCTTATTTTAAGACATTTCTTAAGTGTGAATCAGGTCCAAAATCTTTATGTGGATGGTGTTTCTTAGTACAAAAGATTTTTTAATATCTTCCTACTTTTTCTACTGTTTTTAAAAGATTTCTCACTTTTTAGTATTATTGGAATAAATGTTAAGTTTTATAACCTAACTCTGGACACCTCTTCCTAGCACCCCTGAGTGCCCATTTAAACAAGCAATTTCCTCTCCCTTATTTGGTTAAATTGTACTTACAAATGCTTGTAGGAGCACCTTTTTTCTGTAGATATTAAGGGATTTACCCGAGTATAATAATCAGGGAGTTTCTGTTAGGATTAATATTACATTACTATATTACATTCTTGTTAGAAATCTAGTGCAGGAATACCTCCCCTATATGTAAAATTGTCGACATAACAACCAGATACTGGACTTTTGCAGGCTCAATCATCCTAACGCTCTCAGTGTTGGTCCCTGGATCAAATCATCCACTAGTTTAAGTGCTAGTGTTAGAGCTATAATATTTTATAATTGAAGTAAAACATTTTTTATACGTAGTTTAATTTTTAACTTCATATTGATTACAACTGCAGAGTTGGAAACAATAGTGGCTTAGCAATAGGTTACTTCTGACAGAATTATTAATGTAATATGTTGCAGGCATATTTCCACAGTTTGAGGAAAAGACCCTCCAAACTACCACCCATAAAATCTGGAAATTAGCCGTTAGCCGATTATTGTTATTCTCATTTTAATTACATGAGAAATTTTACTGCTATGTGTTATTGAAGTTTTCTTATGTGTGGGCTCCAAATAAATTTTTTGTTGAAATTTTTTTAAAATGTTTATTCATTAATTGCTTGTAGCTAGGGACCAGATTCAGAGCTGCGCATCCGTGTGAAAATCACATGGATGTGCAGCGATTTAGTGAAACTGCGCATGCGCAAAAGGCGCAAGGAAGTCGGATTGCTGGTGGACTTTAGTGTATTCGCCAGCATCCGATTCCAGCTGCAAAAAGGGGTGTGCCAGGATATTTAAATGAAAAAAGCTCCGCTTTTCTCATTTAAATATTCAGTGCACACCAGTCCGTACAATCCCTACGCATCCACCATCTCAGGGATAGTGTAAGCGTAGGGGCAGCTCACCGGAGCTGAAAAAAAAAAGGTAAAAACAAAATGCCTTTTTATTTAAAAATCAACCCCTTCCCCTGCCTGTCCCGCCGCCTCAACCTACATTAAAAAATGAAATAAATAAAGTCCAGGCCGACAGGACATACTGCCGCTAGTAGAACTACAGGCACAATCATGCCCATGAATGACAAGGCATGCTTGCGGTTGTAGAACTACTATCGCCAGCATGCCCTGCCCCAAATCCCTACACATTCCCATTTATGTAAAAAAAAACATACAATGCCCCCTCCCCAAAAAATATGAAAACCTCCACGTGCCCCACAAAAATCAAAAGAAAAAAAATAAATCATGCCACATGTGCCCCTCTATAAAGACAAATATGCCACAGGTGCCCCTTTAAAAATAAAATAAATATGCCACAAGTGCCCCTTTACATGGAAAAATAAAATGCCACAATAGTAGAATTTTGCCCAAATCTCAAAATAACAATACAATACAATTCAGCCATACTGTAAAATGCAGTTACTACTAGGGTCCTAAAGTTAGAGACTATGGACCTGATAAGGGGCATATCTACCCCCTGGTCAGGATGGCAGCCATCAGGGGTGCCAGCCAAAGGGGGCACTGCTCGGTAATGCCACCCATGGCTAAGAGGTGTCGCCTAGTGCAGCACTGGTCTGGAGTCAGACTGCAGCTGGATGCTTATAAAATGAGGGCTGGCTGGTTTCTAGGATACCCGCGTTCACAGGCTTCTCTGTGACCGTGGGACTTCATGTCCCTCGCAAGTCTCGGCCACCATGGGACTTCAATTCTAGCCGCAGTCCCGCTCGGAGGACACAGGTAAGGTAAGAAAACCTGGGGGGGCTGGAGCCTGGAGGCACATGATGGAGTACTGGGGGAGGCTGGAGGCACATGATGGGAGTACTGGGGGAGGCTGCTGGAGGCACATAATGGGAGTACTGGGAGGGAGGTGCTGGAGGCACATAATCGGAGGCCTGGGGGGAGCCTGGAGGCACATGATGGAGTACTGGGGGAGGCTGGAGGCACATGATGGGAGTACTGGGGGAGGCTGCTGGAGGCACATAATGGGAGTACTGGGAGGGAGGTGCTGGACTGGAGGGATGAGAGTAATGGGGAGGCTGGTGGCATATCATGGGAGTCAGGGGGGGACAGCCGAGACTGGAGCCCGAACCTGATGGGGGCTCGCAGCAGCAGGTATCGGCGGTATCCTACCACCAATACCTGCTGCTACAGAGCTATTTAGTAGCCGGCCAATGCGCAGGGATGTTCTTCCCTGTGCACCGGCCTGCTGCTAAAGCGCGTCTGCCGGGCCCCGCTCCTATGTGATGTCATCAATTACGTCACATAGGGGCTGGACCCCGCGGCTGGGTCCCGCCTGTGC
>WWET01001686.1:21744-35854 GCA_011038615.1 Limnodynastes dumerilii
ACTTTATTGGGGGTGTCTTGCTAATTGCCTATAATTTCCACCTGTTGTCTATTCCATTTGCAAAACAGCATGTGAAATTGATTGTCAATCAGTGTTGCTTCCTAAGTGGACAGTTTGATTACACAGAAGTGTGATTGACTTGGAGTTACATTGTGTTGTTTAAGCGTTCCCTTTATTTTTTTGAGCAGTGTATATATCATGTTTGTGTATGTATAAGGAAATGATACAGCTTAGTTTTGAAGTCTAATGTAACATAAAAATTGAAATTGTTCATCAATCTTTATCTGCTCAATTAGCCACTGACTGCATGCATACAGCTAATAACATATCCAGAATTATGCAGAGTTTGAAAATAACAGCAAAATAGATGAATGTCTGCACTAGAATAAACCATATTACAATATAAGGGGTGCAATTTGTATTTATTTGTATACTGGGAATACACTTTGCCATTGCTACTGAACAACTCTCAACTCTATTTGCACATTTGACATTTGTCTCCTCATCAGTGTTATATGGTTTAGCACTTGTGTTTTGTTGTACCTTTCAGTTTCTGGATCAGCCTTTCCAGATAAAGGGCTCTATTTATATAAATCATATAAATCTGGAGAGCGATAGTGATCCAGGCTCGCTTATCATCGCAGCGAGCCTGGACACTTCCCTCCCCAGATTTATAAAAAACACCAGCGTTGTGCAGGCTCCCGATGTCCTGCGAGTGAAGATGCAGTATCGTCGGCGCTTCATTCGTATATGAAGCTCCGAAGATACTGTTAAAATGCTGCACATGCGTCGTACGCTCTCGGCGCATGCGCAGGAGTGGCATAAGGAATCAAGCTGATTCCTTAATGGTTTATTTTTTTCCTTTGCGATCTCCCTGAACCACCAATCTCCTCTTTTCATTGGTGCTTCAGTGAATCAAAGGGGGGGAAACATTGGTGGTTCAGGGGGATCGCAAAGAATAAAAAAAAAAAAAAGCATTCAAGAATCAGCTTGATTCCTGTCACTTACCCCTCTCTGGACCAATCAGGGACGGAGGGGGGCTTAGTAAAGCTGTCTATCGCAGGGATCTCCCTGCTCACAACTCCTAACGCCAGCCTGAGCTGGCGTTAGGTTTACATGGTGAGCGGAGTGAGAAACTCCGCTTCACCACTGCTTCCCCACTCCATAAATACACGTAAGCTCCGGCGTCCATTCATATTAATTCAGAAGGAGTCCTGCATCATCATGGAAACTATAGTTTGCACTGGCAATGCAAGGTTTGTAAATATAAAACAGTGCTTTGATTAGGATTCACCGAATAAATTTAATTAGTACAAACAGGATGATCTGAATTAAATAAGAAAACTATGGGTTTTAAATTTTGCTTATTTATTAAATTAATAAAACTTGAACCAGCACTTGCATAATATGCATAATAATTATAGCACAAACATTGTGCCAACATACATTGAAATACAATATTAAAATAACAGATTAAAAGTCCTTTGACCACTTATTAAAGAACCTATGCTTGGTGATAGTAGATTGAAAGACGGGGATCGTATTATGAAGTATAGCAACATGCAATATTAATGTTACTGTGTGCACACATGTAAGATTACCACTTTAGTTGATGTCCAGAGCGGATTAGGAGCGCTATTGCTGAGTCCCAGGGCCGGATGAAGGATCATACACCGCGGTCTCCCTCCACGGGTTACTGCGGTGGTAATGAGGCTTCTGTGTCGGCTGCAGAGATGGAGTATCGCTCCGGATAAATAAACGTGGTAGACGTTATAGATGACCAGATGGTAAATATTGTGCTGTAGTGGTTGGTATATATCCACAGTTTTCCAAATCAATCAAACTGATGTCATTGTTGATAATTCAGTTGTATAAGATATAGGTCACAAAAGCGGTATTTGGCAGGTTCTGGCAACGCATTTCGTTCTAAATAAGAACTTTCTCAAGCCACAAGGATAGGAAATGCAAGTGAACAGGTTTACCTGAAGGTTCTCTATATATGAGGTTCACACATATGTTGCATAATTAGGTCATTAAGACCTTTCACAACGCTATTAACCCATCGTTTTCATTTGATACTAAAAAATAATAATACAAACACAATTGAATAACTAAAAACAGTAACAATAATAACAAATATGCAAATAATTAATAATAATGTTATAAGATTCTGATAAATCTTGTTAAATTTTAAAAATCAATAATTAGAAATTAGAAAAAAATATATATGATTAGATGTAATATATATGTAACAGACACTGAAATTAATTATACTTTTCTAGATATCACCTGAAAGTATTTGAAAGTTATAGTACAATAGTGATTATTTCTGGAAAATATAGACACTAAATTTAATTCATATATTAACTTATATGTATGAGTAAATATCCACAATTACTACTCCAAGCAGCATTATAAAAAGACCCTATTGTAAAATGAAGAATGACCATACAGCACTGAAAATGCAATATTCGACAACACTTTGGAATTATTAAATTCATGCAATTGGTTATACAACTCTAATTTATCCACAAACATTGAAAATATATAAATCTCAAATTTTCCATAATATAATAGTAATGATAATAATAATAATCATTGTGCCATACATTTTTATATTCAAAAAGGTTTGAGTCTACCTGATTAATAAATTCAAACATATAATCTAGACAGTATAGGGCTTACTTTTAAATTCAGAAATAGACAATCTGAATAAACAATCAGACTAATCACATTTTAATTGTTGAAAATTCTAGGTCTTCATTCAGACCATACAGTGTTAGAATCTGAAATTTTCAAATCCAATATAGTTCTTAACAACAGAGTTGGGCATATCTATCTCCTCCTCTGGGAGTTTGTTTAATTTGTTCAACACCCACTATAGTTAAATCTTTGGGGCTATTGTTATGCTTTTCATGAAAGTGTCTGGAAACACTATGAGTGACTAAACCTTTTTTTAATATTGGTTCTATGTTTCCTGAAACGTGTTTTTAGGGATCTTGTAGTACGCCCTATGTATTGCAGTGCACAAGTACACTGCAACATATAAATGATATATATAGAATCACAATTAATAAATTGAGTTAAATGATGTTTAAATTTATTTACACTTGATTCAATCATGGTAGTTTTATTTAGAATGTGTTGACATGTTAGACATACTGTATTGCCACATTTATAGCAGCCAGCAGGTCTTTTAGGCAACCAAATAGAAGGGTTAATATCTTCATGGGGATGTCTATATTGACTAGGAGCCAAACTGGATTTGAGATTGGTGTTTTAAAAAAAAAAAAATCTAGGATTAGGAGACAATGGCCCTGATTCAGAGATTGAAAATAAGAATTTAAAGTTACACCTCGGCTAAACCATGTTGATTTCAGGGGAGTCAAATTTCATTTGTTGCAACAGTATTATAGTTAAAAGGTGATGTTTCCCAGTTCAATTCTAATTTGCAGTTTAAAAGTAAAGCTGATCAGATATCTGTGTGCAATAAGTAAAAGCAAAGCATTCTCCCTGCATGCATAGAATAAAATTAACTTGACTCCCCCTGAAATCAACATGGTTTTGCCCAGGTGTAACTTTAAGTTCTTATTTTCAGCCTCTGAATCAGGCCCAATATTTTCCCCCAATATATTATCTGTAAAAAGAATCTTGTAATTGTTTTTGATAATTGTTTTAATTTTATTTGACTGTTTGTTATATTTTGAAATAAACAACATAGACTCCCCAGAAGAATTCCCTTCATCATTATTAGAATCATTTTTAAAAATACATTTCTTTTTAATTTTATTATTTTTAAAGATGTTGGAATTTTGAGATGTCTCGAATAAATTTTGTTTAGTAAATTTGTTCATAGAATTAAGGGCTTTGTCTAATAAGGGTTTAGGGTAACCTCTAGCTTTGAATTTATTCATTAGAATTTTCGATTGTTCACAATAGTCTGTATTGAGTGTACAATTTCTTTTGAGTCTTCCCAATTGACTTTTTGGAATATTTAAAATCCAGGGTTTGTGATGCCCACTTTTAAAATGTGGATAGTTATTAGAAGCAGTAGGATTATTGAAATTCTTACATATAATTGTATTATTAGTTGCTGTCAATGTTAGATCTAAATAAGTAACTGTATTTTTATTAAAAGTGTGAGTGAAGTGCAAATTGTAGTTATTTGAATTGAGATAATTAACAAAAGAAACCACCTCTTTTTCATCCCCCTTCCAAACAATAAACGAATCATCGATAAATCGACAATAGAGCACCAAGTTCGCCCCGAATGGGCCCTCGTGCACATGTTCCCTTTCAAAGCTACCCATGTACAGGTTGGCAAAACTCAGGGCGATCTTGGTGCCCATTGCAGTTCCAAGTATCTGCAAATAAGTGACATCATCAATAAGGAAAAAATTGTGTTTAAGAATGAATTCAATAGAAATAAGTATAAACTGTGCTAAATTTTTAGTCATTTTCTCATCTGTATCTAAATATTGAGCTATTGATTCTAAACCCTTTTTGTGGGGTATGTTTGTGTATATTAAAGTTACATCTAAAATTAAAACAGAATAATCATCATGCCATTCAAAATGTTTCAATTTGTGTAACAAGTGTAAACTATCTCTTAAATATGAATCTAAATTAAGTACATGTTTCTGCAAATAATAATCTACAAAAGAACTCAAATTACTGGTAAGTGAATTTATACTAGAAATTATTGGGCGCCCTGGAGGATTAATGGTAGATTTATGGATTTTAGGAATATGATTAAAAATGGGAGTTATGGGATATTTATTATACAGAAAATGATAACAGTCTATGGAAATGGTACCTTCATCTACTGCTAATTCCAAAATATCTTTCAAAGCTTTTTGATAATAAGTGGATGGATTATAATCCAGAACCCTTTACATATCTTTATTATTAAGTTGATTTAAAGCTTCTTGTTGGTATACTATGGTGTCTAATAGAACTATATATTTATATATTTTTTATATTTTTTAAGTTTCAGATTTACCTGTAGTTTGATTTACGAACAGCTGCTTTAGGTAATCACCAAAATTATATATACATAGACATATTGCGCTGTGTTGTGTAGAGATATTCTCTACCAAATTTCTAAACAAATCTTTATTATAAATATAAAAATCATCATTTTGAAGCGAAAGTGGCAGTTTCTGTTGAAAACTGCCACTATCACTATAAAATGAAGTGTGCAAATAGAGCCCAAAATTACTGCTATAGGATATTGCATACAAAATATTACAGATTTGGATGGTTGCAACATCACAATCAAAAATTCTTTATATCAGACATAAGCACATAAGTGTGACTTGCCTGCAGGTGCATCTTTACCTTTATTCGCCCTATTGCCAGTTTAACATTTCATTGAACTTGGTTCCACATGTCTATGAGATGTAACACCAGTGGATTGATATTCCATATTATCCTTTGTGACATCATTATAAATTAAGCACATTTTCTAAATAAAAGCCAGGAACATGAATGTGCACGACACATATTTTTCATATAAACTCCATCAACAATTTAGAAATTTAGCTACAAATTACCATGCCTAGTTCTTGTGTATTTTTAGCATACTAAATCTCATTAATATGTGTGCCTCTGAAAGCCCAAAGGTTTTAGTGCTGGCAAGATACAAAGTGGATATCTAATGGGATGAAGGCTTCCAGCAGGACTCAGCATGCTGATCTAGCGCATGTATAGTGCGATCAGCATCAAACGGTCTACATCCATCAATACAGGTGAAACTCGAAAAATTATAATATCATTCAAAAGTTCATTTATTTCAGTAATTCAACTTAAAAGGTGAAACTAATATATTATATAGATTCATTACATGCAAAGTGAGATATGTCAAGTCTTTATTTGTATTAATTTTTATGACTATGGTTTAGAGCTTAATCAAGATCTCACAAGGTTTAATATTGTAGGCTCAAAGTGTCACACTCTAATCAGCAAATTATTCCAAAACACCTGCAAAGGGTTCCTGAGCCTTTAAATGGTCTCTCAGTCTGGATCAGTAGAATTCACAATCATGGGGAAGACTGCTGACCTGACAGCTGTGCAGAAAATCATCATTGACACCCTCCACAAGGAGGGAAAACCTCAAAAGGAAATTGCAAAAGTTTGATGTTCTCAAAGTGCTGTATCAAAGCCCATTAATAGAAAGTTTGGAAGGGCAATGTGTGGAAGAAAAAGCATGGGCTTCAAATGTCGAATTCCTCTTGTCAAGCCGCTCCTAAACAACAAACAACGTCAGAATGGTCTTAACCTGGGCTAAAGGAAGAATGAACTTGTCTGTTGCTCAGTGGTCCAAAGTTTTCTTTTCTGATGAGAGCAAATTCTGCATTTCATTTGGAAACCAAGGTCCCAGAGTCTGGTGGAAGAATGCTGATAGCATCCATGCCACGCCACATTGAGGCAGTAATTCATGCAAAAGGGGCCCAAACCAAATACTGAGTACATATGCATGATTTTACTTTTCAGAGGGCTGACATTTCTGTATTTAAAAACCTTTTTTTTATTTTGTAATATTTTGTAATATTTTAATTCTGTGAAATTTTGCTTTTGGGGTTCTCATAAACTGTAAGCCATAATCTCCAAAATAATACAAATAAAGGCTTGAAATATCTCACTTTGCATGTAATGAGTCTATATAATATATTAGTTTCACCTTTTAAGTTGAATTACTGAAATAAATGAACTTTTGAATGAAATTCTAATTTTTCGAGTTTCACCTGTACATCACTTCTGTAGTTTTCCATGCACTTGAGTGGGAAACTTAAGGTAGACTTTGACTGTCAGAGGTCCGTCTGTGCAAGTGGGAGAGGTTTCATTTTGACTTTACAGATGTCTGGAATGTGCAAAGCAGCAATAAAGGATTCCTCCCTCCATATGGGATTTGATTGTATTATGATCTGTGTCTGGATCCTTCCCCATGGCTGCCAATCCACAAAACAACCAATACTTTAAAAAGGAATTCTCATACAACTAGATATATTTACCCTTTCATTGTGACAAGGGCCATTGCCAATTATTCTGGCATAGCAATCTCATGTAACTCCCATGGGAACAGGGGATGCTGCTGCTATGGGGCCTGGAGAAGAGAGGGGCCTGTGGCTACCTGTGAGTGTCTGTTAGCGGCTGTCAGCTTAATCAGTGCTCAGTAATCTGTTAGTGCTTAGCGTGGTTTATAAATTACTTTTCAGCAGCTGACAGCTCAGAGTGAGGGGAGGGAAATGTCCGGTAGAGAACAGCACTAAGCTGGCAGTTGCTGGGAAACTCTTTGTATGCAGCGCTTGCCGACATGCTGGATCAAAGGGGGTGGGTGGTTTCATCAAGGGGCCCTGGTTTCCTTGGTTGCTCCCCTGAATCAATGAGACCATCTGTGATAGAAATAACCAATACAATGTGATGTATATATATTCCACAGAATATATGACAAGCCTCCAGAATAATAGTTTATTATATTCTATAGAGTGAAACCTTGGAATGACGCCCTTGACTGGAACACTGGGATCCTGCAACTCTTTTCCCTCCTTATCACCATATATATCTTTTCCTGTCATCAACTGTGGCTACCGCCATTCCAACCGTCAGACACATTATAAATGTGCGTAATGTATGTGTATCTATATTATATATTTTACATTTGAGAAAACAAAAGCATCGCTTTTACCCCACGTATTTTTATAGAGATAAAAGAGGACTGTTTTTTCTATGCAATAAAACAATGTATCGACAACATCTATATTGCAACTATTTTGAAAAGATTATTTTTTATATTTAAAAAATTTAATTTTGACAGTATAAAAAAAAGTGTCAAGAAACCATACTAATAACAATAATAATAATGATGATAACAATACATAATAATTATAAATTGTCAGCATTTAACATGTTAAGCAAATAAACATACTTTCATTTTTTTTTAAAGATTTTTTTTTTGTTCCTATTATTTAATTAAACATTTCTCATTCAGTAGATTATGTTAAATATTGCAGCCTCCCACACACTTGTCAGCATGTCCTTATGTTTTGATTTGTGGTATAAGCATTACTAGTGTGGCTTGCAAATCAGTATTTCAAATCTCTGTGATTTTTCAAGAGAAATAACATTCTTTTTATCCACAGTTTCAAGTTTTAGATTAAGAGCTGATCTATTTTTAGCAATGTCACAAAACAGATAAAAGTGCATGGTATGCTGCTATTTGCAGGCTAGCTGTTACTATGACAGCTGCTCAGGGTCTGTATACCAAGCTGTAGGTGTTTGCAGGAATGTTTTGATTGATATGTATCTGAAAATTGCAGATTATTATTATGCTGCGCTATAGGGGATTTATTGGCTCAACTAGCTAAAATCTAAAATACAGGATCTATAAGTACTTTAAATGTCCTGGCACTGTCTTATAAGCAGTCTGTGCAGATTGGTGAACCTACTGAATAAGCAAATACAATAGAGTGAATGATTTCTGTATGGAAATAACTAACCAGCATATTTTCCAAATATTCACCTTTGTGACAACCACACTTTTTAATGACTGCATTTTGAGGATCATTGTGTTTAGCTTGTCCCTGGATTCCCATGGAAACTATTAATTGAGAGCAACCTAGTTTGTATCCAAGTCTACAACACCCCATTGTTTCTGGTTGATGGCCCTAGTGCTATTGAAGGAGGAAAAGCAGGTTTACCAGATGCCGACTGATCTCAGTCATACACTTTCTCAGTAGTGTACAGGCCACAAAAGGTTGCCCTCCTTCTTCCTTCTGGACTTGTTGTTGAGCATCATGACAAATAATTGTTCATGAATGTTTCACCACATTATCCCCCAATTAAAACTGGGTAGAGAAGTCATTAATTATTAAGTGTAATTTACTTACAGGCTGCGTTAGTGGCTGGTTATTGGAATAATTTGAGTACTAGCTTGTTGATATGTCAGTCATAAACTAAGCACAAAATACATAAATTGTAACACAATGCAACATAAGTAACAATTATAGCAAATTATAAAGTCAAGATAGCTGATTCATGCTTACACAACTCAACACAACATGCTTACACAACTCAACACAACATGCTTACACAACTCAACATGCTTACACAACTCAACACAACATGCTTACACAACTCAACACAACATGCTTACGCAACTCAACACAAACATGCTTACACAACTCAACACAACATGCTTACACAACTCAACACAACATGCTTACACAACTCAACACAAACATGCTTACACAACTCAACACAACATGCTCACACAACTCAACACAACATGCTTACACAACTCAACACAACATGCTTACACAACTCAACACAACAACAACTCAACACAACATGCTTACACAACTCAACACAACATGCTTACACAACTCAACACAACTGCCATCAGATCTGTGATTTTTTTTTCTCCCTTTCTAACCCTTTGCTAAAACAATCCTAACATCATAGATATAAATATGTAAGCTCACAAAGGCAATTGTAGTGCAGCAAGAAAAAAATGTTAAATAAAGTGTTGTCCTGTCACACGATTCTACAGGATCGTTGCATCGTGCACACTAAGATATTGTTGGAAACATTTTAATATGTGATGTGCAATTATTTTTGTTCAGTATACACAAAAGAAAGAGAAAAGAATGGTCCGTTACTTCCTTTGTATCAATTGGAAAAAATATTGATACAAAGGAAGTAATTACTGTTAGGATCCTGAGTGAGCAGGTCACCAGGGCATGGAGTCTAACTGTGCTAGATAGTAATCGCACAGTGTAGAGAAATACACACAGATATGTGCTAGATAGTAATCGCACAGTGTAGAGAAATACACACAGATATGTGCTAGATAGTAATCACACAGTGTAGAGAAATACACACAGATATGTGCTAGATAGTAATCACACAGTGTAGAGGAATACACACAGATATGTGCTAGATAGTAATCACACAGTGTAGAGGAATACACACAGATATGTGCTAGATAGTAATCACACAGTGTAGAGGAATACACACAGATATGTGCTAGATAGTAATCACACAGTGTAGAGGAATACACACAGATATGTGCTAGATAGTAATCACACAGTGTAGAGGAATACACACAGATATGTGCTAGATAGTAATCACACAGTGTAGAGGAATACACACAGATATGTGCTAGATAGTAATCACACAGTGTAGAGGAATACACACAGATATGTGCTAGATAGTAATCACACAGTGTAGAGGAATACACACAGATATGTGCTAGATAGTAATATGGAACCTTCCCCAGGTCCTGGTTTCCAAGGCTGCTGACATCAGACCTAAGACTATCATACATTCTTCTGCAGAGATCTGTGAAGATTTTACTGCTGACTGCAGCCTCTGCTTCAGTTTTTCTGCTCTTGTTGGGGTTAGAGCCACTGTCATCTTTACGGTGTCTATAAGTGTGCCCAAATACTTTACTGAAGTTGATGGTATTAGTACACTTTTCTCTGTGTTTATCAGCCATCCGTGTTGCTTGAGGACTGCGATCACTCTGTCCGTATGAAGTTGTGCCAACTCCTTTGTCCTTGCCGCAATCAATATGTCGTCTAGGTATGGCCATAGACATATGCCTTCCAGCCTTAGGCTGGCTATAATTGTAATCAGAACTTTCGATAATGTTCTGGGGGATGTCGCTAATCCAAACGCAAGACTTGCAAATTGATAATGTCTCTGGAATATGTAAAATCTCAGAAATTTCCTGTGGCTTACATGGATAGGGATGTGTAAGTAGGCGTCCTTCAGATCCACCGAAGTCATGTACATGTTGGGTCTGAGATCTGGCACTATTGATCTTATCGAGTCCATTTTGAATGGCCTCACCTTCACTGACTTGTTCAGTCCCCTCAAATCCAATATTGTCCGGAAACCTCCACTGGCCTTCCTTATCACAAAGAAGCGAGAATAAAATCCTTGACAGTGTTCTCTGCGTGGTACTGGAATGACTACATTCTGCTGCAGCATGTTTTGTAGACTTGCCATTACCGCTTCTCTCTCTTCCGAATTTATTGGAATTGGGGACCTTGTGAAGAAATTTGATGGGCGGTTGATGAACTCTATCTTGTAGCCAGTTTGAATGGTATCTAGTACCCATTTGTCTGTGGTGGTCCTTGTCCATTGATGATAAAATTTCTGAATTCTGCCGCCTACTGTACACTCCCCTTGTATGCCGTCATTGCGCCATGCTCCTGAGATTTGAGGTGATGTCTCTTCCTCTTTGGCCACGAAACCCATACCTTGAGGTAGAAGCCTGGCCTCTTCTATAAGGTCTTCCTGGCCTGTAGGCTCTTGCCTCCTTGAATTCCGTTGCTTTGCCTCTATAAGATTTATTTAAAAAACTTCTCTTGCTGGCCCTTTCCTGGGGAAGCCAGGAGGACTTGCCTCCTGAAGTCTTGGAGATTATGTCATCGAGTTTTTCTCCAAATAAATACTCTCCTTGGAATGGCAGTGAAAGTAATTTATTCTTTGACTGTGAGTCTGCAGCCCAGGGCTTTAACCACAACGCCCTTCTAGTAACCGTTGCCGTAGCTCCTGCTCTGCTTGCCAACCTTACTGCGTCCATTGAGGCTTCACAAAGGAACTCCACCGCCAACTGGATGTCTTGTAAGGACTTGTGGAGTTCGGACCTTTTAACGCCATCTAGCAGGTTACCTTCTAAATCATTGCACCAGCTGCACGATTCTTGAAGTGACCGCCATTGCTGCCGCTGGTCTTATTGCTGCCCCTGCAATGGTGTGCTGCTTCTTCAGGCCCACTTCAATCTTTTTGTCCATGGGATCTTTAAATATCACTGCGTCCTCCAGGGGAAGAGTGGTACGCTTTGAGATGCTGGCTATCGCAGCATCCACTTTGGGGGGTTTATCCCACTTCTTGGTGTCCTCCAGCAAATTTGCTGGCATTCGGTAATCTTTTATCAGGTTTTTTCCATTCATTACCGACTGTGTCTTTCAGGATTTGTGACAGTGGAAAATTTTTTGACTTTTTCTTTCCCTCTTTAAAGAGAAGATCCTGTAACTTTTCTTCTTTATTATCCTGAATTTTTAATGATTTATTAATCAACTTTATCAGGTTTTCTACCAGGACGGGACTGAAGCTGGCTTCCGCTGATGACTCATCCAACCTTGCTTGTGACTGTGCTGAACTGTCTGACAGGCCTTGATGCTCCATATGTGTCGATTCTTCTGACACATCACTAGCTATTGACCTGGACCTCTCCAACCTTACTGCGTCCATTGAGGCCTCACAAAGGAACTCCACCGCCAACTGGATGTCTTGTAAGGACTTGTGAAGTTCCGAACTTTTAACGCCATCTAGCAGGTTACCTTCTAAATCGTTGCACCAGCTGCGCATGATTCTTGAAGTGACCGCAATCACTGCTAAGAAAAAAAAATAGCTCACCCAGATCTTCTTGCTTGAGACCATTTTTCCTCAGAATTACTCATGTTGTAACACTTCTTAGTGTGCACTCAGATGTTGATCAGAATATGCCAATACACTTGTGCCACAGCCTCCTGCAGATACCATATAAGAACATTGGTATGCCGTTTATAAATATGCATGGTAGGTATCTGAAACAGTACCCTACCTGCTCCAAGCTGCACCGCTGCAATAAAGAATCCTGGTGTCTTTTAATTCCACTGTGCTGGGATATGAACCAGTGAACTGCTGCACTGAATGTGCCATCCTAGAGAAGAGATCCGACCCGCTGACTGGCTGGCTGAGCCTGGATTTAGTTATGGTTTTCCACAGACAACCTGCCGTTCCAAAAGTGCTTGCTCCGTCGCCTCCTGCTTCCTATATCCGGATATAGCAGCGCTTGATTTGACTTTCCCGGGCTTTATTGCCGCGCCGGGCTATGACGTCATCCTCCCGCGTTCACATGTGATTCACCCGGGGCTGCGGTCGCACAGAGACATCAGCGAAGTGACTCACACAGTGCGCCGCTGACGTTGCTTCCTGCCCGCCCTCGAAAGAGGTAGGGATGGGCATATGGAAGCCTGCACGCTGTGTAGCGTGGCCGAGGCCGGTCTGTGCCTCCCAACTGTCCCTCCAATGCCGCCGCGAGGGGAGAGCCGCTGCTGGGTGCCGAAGATTTGAACAAACAAAAAAAGGTACTTCACTCACTAACACAACTCCCTCTCTGGCCCCTAACAGGAAGAAAGAAGACACAGAAGGCGGAAGGGGAATGCCTTATATACCGTGGTGTCGTGTCTCTTCAGATAGTAATCGCACAGTGTAGAGGAATACACACACAGATATGTGCTAGATAGTAATCTCACAATGTGGTGAAACTCACACACAGATAGTGCAGAGAGAAAGAATGTTTACACACTCACAATTGTTGTATGTCCTTTCACTGAGGAGGAGATCTTAAAAGAACTCTCAAAAGCTTAAAGTGGGCAAATCAATGGGGCCAGGTGGGATACATCCTAGAATATTAAAATAGCTTAAAGGGGTGCTGGTAAAAACAATAACCAAATTATTCAACCATTCACTAGTAAAAGCAGTTGTTCCAGAAAAAGGAAAATATCAAATGTAATGTCTCTGTATAAAAGTAAATGTAGGGAAGAAGCTAGAATAGTGAGCCTAACATCAGTAGTAGGAAGATTGATGGAAACACTGTTAATGGAACAAATTGTACAATATCTTAAATCCAGTAACTTACAGGATCCCAAGCAGCATGGGTTCACTGGGGGTAGATCATGTCAAACAAATCTTATTGACCTGGACCAGGGATATTTAATATATTTATTGGTGATGTGGTACAGAGGAGAAAATATGACACAAATATATGTAATGAGGTAGACACACCAGAAGGGGTATACAAAAAGTGATTATTTAGGTAGTCTGGAGGAATAGTCAAGAGTGTGGCAACTAAAGTTTAATGCCAAAAAATAAAACTCATGCACTTGGGGCACAAAAACTCAAAAGCACAATATATTATTAAATCACTGTGATGCAGTAGTAGGGGCGGCCATATTTCAACAATGGTACAGCCACCAGCTAAATTGTGGTTGCATCAATACCGAAATGCTCGGAAAATAGAAAAATTGCTATTGGGAGCCTATATTGACCCGCT
>WWET01001686.1:41627-52181 GCA_011038615.1 Limnodynastes dumerilii
TAAATATATACTCGGTCACAACCACCCTAACCCCTAATGTCATCAGCATTTCACAGACTTCCCACATCATGTAGAAGAGCTGTCATCAATATAGTGCAGTGTTGGACACTACAGCACAATGTAATAGATATAAAAAAAAAAACTAGCATATGATTGGTTACCACTGTTCCTTTTTAAAAACTGTAATACTTCCCAAAAAATGAACTCATTAAAAAAAATTATTTGTTTACTGTTTACATTTGAAAGTTATCTACAAATATTATTTTATACCATGAAAAGGAGGTCATGGTCTAAATATAGAGGAAAGTAGGGTCAAGGGAAATGAGAAACTATTACTCCTGAAATCGTACAGCAGAGAATTAGAGAATTGGACTAGTCTCAGGGTATTTAGAATTTATTATAACTAATTCAAAAAGGCTAATTTATTCTGAATACTTAGAAGATACAAAGCTAGCTCGGTTGTAAAAACATCAGTATTATAATGGTCTCAGGTGAATAAAACAAGTTGAATTAATATTTTTAATAAAAAAAGATACAGAGTAAACAGAAATATTTACGCTTTTTTTTCTTGATTTATTTAGGTTTTTTATTATTACATTTTGATTAGATTTATGTTTAATTATTTAGGGAACTCTAAATTTAGAAATATGATGTTCAGTTATCAGAGCCGGAAACTAATGTAAATCTGGTATAAATTAAAAAGAATAAAAAAAGTATTGCCATTTCCAGTAATTTAGATTCAAAGTAATTATTTTGTGGCAAATTACTGAGTAAAAGAAAATTTAGGTCATACTGTGATACTTACAAAACATTGCTTAGATCCTACATATCCAGTCTTCCGTAATGGAACAATTTTTTGGCGGCTTGGCAGGTATGTAAGGTAGGAGGTGTTACAGCTGCCGTCTAGCGGCAAGCTGTATGCGCCGGCTTCCCGTCACTCGTTGCCCGCTTACCTTAGTTCCGGCGGCACGCGTCTGGGGATTCCCCTGCCGACAGCCTGCGTAGTTACAGCATCCTTAGTTACCTCTATGTGTGCCACTGTTCAGCCGCGCTCTTCAGTCTCTTCCTTTATGCATTTTCCCTGTTGCTGGTGTCACTTCCTCTGCTGGGGGGAATGGGTTGGCTGGCCAATCACTGTTTAGCAGACACTATTTAATCTTCCTCTGAACACACTCCTGCGCCGATTATAGAGTGTGATCCTCAGTTCTGTGACCTGCTACTTACCTTGTGTGCCTAGTGCTTCTAGCCTAGTGAGTTGACCATTGTTTGACCCACTTACCTGCCTTGATTCCTGCCTTGCTACCCTGTGTATCCAGCTCTGGTTCTCATCCCTGTTGTACCTACCTTCCCTGCAGTACCTACCTTAACCTGGAGTGTCTGTTTATGTTACCTCTTCGGAGGCTCCGCTGCGTGATTGAGTGTGTGCCAGCCCTAGTGCGTACTGTATTGTCCCGTGAACGTTCTTCTGTCCTACGTGCCGAGTTCAGTGTTACTTGTTGTCTGTCGCAGTCCGGTCGCTTCCGGACTGCTACTTCTCCTACTTACCTACTACTCCCATCCCTCCTATCGGGTGTTCACCCCGGGTGTTCATTTCCTTTCCACAGGTTTGGTTCAACGGGGCACGTCCAGGCTATCAGGCTGCTGCCAATTCCATCTCCACCATCAGGGGCCCTGGTGAAGACCCCCTGGATAGTAAAGTCTCCGGGCTCCGGAAACCTACCCGTTCATGCTGCCTATCCCTTTGGTGGTCACCTCGGTTCTCACCAGGTAAACCCGGGGTACCACACTAACTCTCTCTTTGACCACTCCGGTACTAACCAGGTAAAACCGGAGTGTCATAACAGGAGGGGTTTGGTAATTGTACAGTAAGGGCTTGGTTTCCTTGAAGACAGTATGAGAATTTTAAGGTAGGGTCCTGTTAGAAGAGAGCTCCAGCCGCAGTGGCTTATGTCTTTTTGTCTAAAATGTTAGTTTAACTGATCCTGCCATAATATCTATTAATTAAGTTTTGCAGCTTATTTCTAGTTCTATTTGTTGGGTTTAGATAAGTTTTAGTTTTACACTATATTAATTAGAGAAGACTGAAAGGGCCAGGTTTACTAAGTGGCAGGTTTGGAAAAGTGGAGATGTTGCCCATAGCAACCAATCAGATTCTAGCTGACATTCTCTAGTATGTAACAGGAAAGTGAGAGCTAGAATCTGATTGGTTGCTATGGGCAACATCTCCACTTTTTACATTTTAACGTTATCTACAATACAAATATTATTTTATACCATGATAAGGAGGTCAACATCTCCACTTTCCCAAACTCTCAGCTTAGTAAACCTGGCCCAAAGACTTAATATAATGGTTTTCAATACAACTATTTTACTATTAAAGAATCTCTTTCACATATCTTGCATCAGCTCTGTCTACGTGCAGTTATTTTATTACTGGTGATGTGCATTCCAGAATTCTTATGCACTGGAATGCCCCGCACCAGTTTCTGCATGCACCCCACAGGGTCATAGCATACTGTAACCATTGTAATCTCTTCTCAGTTTGCAGTCAGGTGTGACATTTAGAAGCACTTGGAAATGTTGTGCTTGTAGTAATATAATTCCAAGTCAAGGTTGTAAATGCAAATATCAAAATATGCAAACTTTGTTCAATGGTTTTGATGCAGTAGCATAGCAGCCAAATGCACATGGAAGAAAAATTGTGTTACAATTAGGAAAGAAGAGGTAATGTTCAGGCCTTTGACAAATGCTCCCTGGGGAATTCCTAAACAGCATCGTCATGATTATTGTTCCTGCACATAAAATGGTTGCATCCAATATGTAATTGACAAGTGGCCTGATGGATCTCAATCTTGCTGATTCCTCTTACACCACGTTGCATGCATCCTCCCCTTCCTTACTATGGATGCCACCAAAATCCTTATCTATTCATATCATGCTTTGACTACTGTAACGTCCTCCTCTCACTCATCTTGCTCCCCTTCAATCTATCATCAGTGCCACCAATCTATCCTCCACTGGCTTCCTGTCTGCTTCAGCGCTCTCTTTAAACTCCTAACCCTTGAAGCCACCTCCTGCCTCACTGTGACCTATCTCTCATCCCTATTTTCCATGTCTATTGGATTGCTGTGTGACACCTTAGATGTCTAGATGATGAGAATAATGCTGTAAACATTATACATGTTGCACTATAAGTTGCTATTTAAGTTGCTGGTTATGCTATAACCATACTTTAATAATGGGTGCAAATGCACTGATAGTTATAGTTAATTTGGTATCTCTTTTTCTATCTGTGGCCCTCCAATTAGTTGTTAAATTAATAAATCCCACACTTTGTCACGATTCATGGCAACTACCCACTATCTCAGAATGTAGGGCTGATCTCTAATCAAGACTATTTAAAATATCTAGGGTCCCCTGATGTGACATCTTTACTTATATCACTCTTCACTAATCTAATAGAGCTGTGTAATACATAGGAAAAATTATAATGAAACACATAATTACAATATAATTTTCAATGTTTACATAATGATATAAAAAAAATCTTTTGCATAATTACATAATTAGTCAGTCATAATTTATATATTTTTATATTTTTTTTATATATTATTTTACATTAATAATGGTATTACAAAATTATGCCACTTAAATCATTAGCATAATTTCATTAACAAATAAAAGAATGTTGCAAATATTAAATTAGTAAATGACTCAAATAAATCTTGAATGTAACATAGCTAGTACTAACTCTTCATTTCTGAATACTATCAGGCTTTCTCCCCAGGCATATACACATGTAATTATTAAATACTCTGGTGTACTCCAAAGTGCAGAATATGCAGCTACTGATTGGCCCATGACAATTCCTGTAGCTGTTTGTTGTTCAGCGGGGAATGTAGTCATCTGCTAAAATTAACGTCTGCTTGTTGTGTTTTTAAAAGAAGATCAGCTAAGCTTTCTTTACTGCAGTTTCTTTAAGGGTAGCTAAATATTTTGTTTCCCTTCTCTGTGCAAAAACAGCAGTGATGTCATTTTACCGAATATTGATAGGTACCAGTGATTCCTACACTCAGCAGAGAATTGGCTGTTTCAATTCTTCTCATTGATTGGCTGACTGGAAGGCTGCCAAATAAAATGTTTTATCTCCCACCCTTGCTGCTGATAATCTGTGTAAGTGAGGCCTTGCTATCTCTCTAAATAAACTAGTACTTGTGTTCATTAGGTTGAATCTGCTGGCACATAAGTATATAATAGCAGATCTGTTGAACCTACTGTGATCCGCTTGTAATGAAGAATAAGCCCAGGAGACAGGGATGGTTCTGTTTTAGATACTGAATGCAATAAAATTAGATTCTTTGCAATATTTAGAATAAGAGATTTAGTTTTGACATCTTTAAAGCTTATCCTTTGTTAATTTTGTGTGTTTTAGGATCAGAAGATCATCTTTCATGCAATAAATTCACTTTATTTGCCATAAAACCAGATTTATGAATTTTAAGTAAAAACACAAGATCTAAGATTGATGGTTTCAGACAGAGAATTACGTAGAACATTCAAATTGTAGGGTTGCATTTTTAATAGCTAACCGTAAAGGAAACTAATGAAGGATTTAAGGACAAGGTCTAATTTTCTGATCAGAGGATACAGCATGCGGAAAGTTCCTTATTCACATCCTGCTGTAGGTTGCACAATGTATGTTACAATGGAAAGTTACTTGTGCAGGAGATCTGCTATTTTTAAAGTTAATCTTGATATTGTATTTATAGGATATCAGTGGCAAATGCAGGGTTTTGAAAGGGGGGTTTCCAACATTTTGGAGCCTGAAAACATGACAAATAAGCTTCGCCCCGTTCAAGCTCTGCTCCCGCCCTGCCCCCACTGTGAGCGGTTGTTAAAGAATTAGACTGTAATGTGGCAGAGGTTAAAGTACTGTTTAAAATTGTAAAGAGCTAATTAATATGATGTTACAAAAAACATATGTAAAAGGCCTGATCCAGACCTACGCCCGCCGTCGCTAGGACGGCGGGCATAAGCGTAAGATCGGCTAAAGCCGATCTGCGCATGCGCCGGGCAGATGTTGCCCGGTGTCGCTACGACAACGCCTGATCGTGGATCGGGCGTCCGTAGCAGCGCCGTAGTGACGCTGGAGGGGTCGTCCCCCAGTGTCCCTACGTTCAGGTTAGTGTAGGTGGGCTGGGGGAACTAGTTTAATGAGGGTGGGAGGGCGGACTAGGCGGCCACACGCTCCTGTACGAGCGTATGACCCCTTCCTTGCGCCGGCTGAAGTTAGGGTAGCCTTCAGCCGGCGTAAGAAAGGGGCCATAAACCCGCACAGGGGGAGTGTGGGGGAAAGTGAACGCTAATACTAAAGCACAGCGCATCGGCGTAGGTCTGGATCAGGCCCACTGTGCGTAATTTATATATGTGTAATACATAATAATAATAATAATACGCAGGGTGGGCTGGCCTTTTTATGCAAATCGTACTGTAAGGGAGGTTTTCTGTATGTTTAACTGCTACTGAGTAAGGGTAAACATGCGGACAAGATATGATAGGTGAACGCACAGAACCCCACCGTATGTTCACACTCAAGAAGGAGCTTGAAATTAAGAGAGGAAAGTTACACTAGGTTTTCCTAGTCACTTTGATTTAGAGAATAGCTCACTCTTTTCCCGCAGCATATATCCATTATTGTCACTTGCGCCCAGCACTTTTTTGGTTTTTTTGCATTACTTTAAAAGTGGAGTGGGACCTTTACGCGCTAGTGGCTGCTTAACACAGATCGGGAGCGCCATCAGATCTACTACTTTTTATATTAGTACTCCACCATACGCTCACACTGCAATAGTAAGTCCGGCCCCTTGTCCGCACATAAGTTTTAACATGTGGACAAGATCATCATACATAAGTGCGCAGTGTGTTCTAAACAGCGGTTTTACGTAAACGGCTTGCTTAAATCAGCTGTATTATGGAGGATGGATCCAGTCCCATATGAACATTTGCTAAACTGTGAGTAAAATCTGTCTTTTTTTATGCCTAGTGTTATATACAAGAAATTGCAAGTCAATAATGAACTCAGAAAATAATGTAAACACACGCAATAGTTTTCACATTGTTAGTTTAAGGAATTGGTGAAGATACACAGCCCAGTATGTTAAGTTAATAGAGGCACAACTTATTACATATGGATTCCAGTTGTTCACCTGTATTGTATCCCAAGGATGTTGTCAATTGCTATACGTTGACCTTATCAATAGAATGTAGGATAGGGGTTAGCAGTGGCCGCTTACAAGGCTGAGCTGAGATGGCTGATGAGAAACAATTAGGCTGAAAAGGCTTGAGGCAAAGAGGTGCTCTCTGGAACTTCAAAGGGGTTTTTGTTGCAGGGGATGAGAACCAACACAAGTAATATGTGTATGGTGACAATTCCATGAGAGGGCAACAGGAAACTGAAAGGAAGTGTTAATGTAGGCATAATAGTATATTGTATTTCATTGAACATGTCAGCATTAGTATTTTATTTTTTTTTTACATGAAAATGTATTAAAGGTCAATTTAGAAAGAAAAAAAAATTCAGTACCAAAGTTATAGCTTCTTAGATACCCTGTTATATGCACAGAGTGCTGACCCATGGTATGTTTTTGTTAAATTGTAGTGTCCTTTCTCAGAAAGGGTCTATATATGATCCACAACAAAGGAGGTCACAATATGCAGGGCTAGTCATAGATGACTTTCCTTTCAGGCCTAAACCAAAACATAATTCTGCTGCTTTATATTCTAATATCCCAAAAATGGATCCAGAGTTGAGAATAAGAGAGAAACAGGTGGAAAGTTACACCTGGGCAAAACCATGCAAAATTGCAGGGGAGAAAAACTTCACTTGTTTCAAACAGTATTAGAGATGAGAGGTGATGTCTTTCTAGCCCAAGCCTAAATAACAGTGTGATAGTAAAGGTAGTCAGTATTTGGGTGAAATAAGTAAAAGCAAAGTATTCTTTATGTATGCAAAGCATTTAATTCATTTAACTCCCCCTGAAATCCAACATGGTTTTGCCAAGTTTAACTTTCCACCAATTTTCCTCTTATCTTCAAACTCTGATTCCGATCCCTAGATCCTAAGTTACAATTCTAATGCAATCCAATTCCTGAGTAAGGGTTGTGTATGGATCCGCAGTCACATGGCTGCTATATCCACAGACCACACCACTAATACCCCTTTCACATCAAATGTGAAAAACTCGGGTTTTTCTGGGAGAAGAAATACCTTGTTTAAAAAAAAGACACATTTTAAGTCCTCAAAAACCTGGGAAATTCCCTGGTCAGAGCCTTTCACATCACCAATGAATTTCCCGGGTCTGCCCTGTCTAGCAACTGTCAATCATTGTAGAAATGAGCTCTTATTGGCTGCTTCACATGTGCTTTTACAGTGAATGTCATTGTTTTATTGGACTTGAAATTAATGCAGAAATGGCAACATTGATTTTGATGTTAGAAGTATTTATTAAAAAAGGTAAAAACCTTTTAAGATTTTATCTGCTTTATTTATGTTGCACAGAATGACAGGGCATGCTGGCACTTGTGGTTCTCCAAGCACTAGCATGCCCTGGCATCCTTGGGCATGCTGATGATTGCAGCACTACAAGCATCAGCATGCCCTATACTTTGTGTTGAATCGGAAAGGGAACGTAAGTCTGGATCTACCCCAAAGTGCGTCAATGGGGGGTTTTGAGCGGATGGCGCAGTAAGAGGCTGTGCTTCCCTCCGTCTGCCATGTAAATTGTACAGTGTGGGATGGACGGATCGCTGATCCACAAGTGTGACTTAAGGCAGTGTAAGTCACAGTATTTACGAATGAAAGAGGGGAATGACAGGGGGGAGTTCACTCCACTCTCGTGTGGACGGACAGACCCCCCGTATGTTTTTGTCTTGCAGACACATGCACAGTACCAATTTGCAGCCGTTTTCAGCACTCAGTGTGCATAAAACACACACTATACAGAAGGTTGGATCCGGTCCCTATTATTATTAAGTCAATTTAAAAAAATGTTCAACTAAAAACTTCATTATAGCGGCAGAGAGG
Organism: Limnodynastes dumerilii; assembly: GCA_011038615.1. Lineage (NCBI taxonomy): Eukaryota > Metazoa > Chordata > Amphibia > Anura > Limnodynastidae > Limnodynastes > Limnodynastes dumerilii. The sequence goes on from WWET01001686.1 coordinate 49,711, forward strand.
ATAGAAATCTGCATTTTTACAAACCTTTTAAGTTGAGGTGGCGTTTATAGCTATGGTGCCTTGAATTCAACCAGGGCACCATGTAATATCTGTATGACCCTTGGCTTCTGACAAATCTGTACGTAACGTACAACTGAGAGACACCACTGCAGATGAGGGAAATTCTAACCAATGATAAAAGCAGCAAAAACAGATGGTTCTGTCCAAAAACCTCACAAACCTTTTAAGATTTTATCTGCTTTATTTATGTTGCACAGGATTACAGGGCATGCTGGCACTTGTGGTTCTCCAAGTGCTAGCATGCCCTGCCATCCTTGGGCATGCTGATGCTTGTAGCACTACTATCAGCCCTATACTTGCAAAAACATTTTTTTTTTTTTTACTATCGCTAAAAACAGATGTTTACTGTTGCCATAGCAACAGTAGATAAATCTGCACCAATCAGGAGGCAAAATGAAATACCCGGGTTGAAAACAACCCTGGACCTTTCACATTTCCACCCTTCCTGGGTTGGACCAGAAGTGCACCTTTCACATCACCACCAAATACCCGGGATTTTGCTGAGACCCGGGTGTTTTGCGAAAATCCTGGGTATTTGGTGATGATGTGAAAGGGGTATATTCTAAGCCCTCTCACCAAAAACTTCCAATTGCCAGGGGCAACCCAAAGGTATAATGGGAGCGGCTCAGAAGTAGCATGGACGAGCACGTATGTTCAGAATGCATTATACCCCATGATTCAATCTAAACGGGTGATGGTTGGTGGCGAGAATGGCCCATTTCCAAAAGATATATGGAAAAAAGATTGCCTACGGCGCTAGTAGGAGACAAGCTGCTGTTTTAGGGGGATTTGCAAACCACCTAATTAAACAAAGTATAAGAAAAAAGGGAAACAGCGCTCAAGAAAACTGATAAATTAGATGACTGCTGGTTCTGTTGAAGAAACAAATAAACGGAAACCTGAAGTCAAAAAAGCAATATATTTATTCATTATACAATTAATAATTAAAACCGTGCTGCCATTTCCAAAAGAGTCGTTTTATACCAGCCAATTTTGAATTGACTCTGCTATCAATTGCTCTTGTCCCGCCAAGGGCAAGCAATGAAAAACCCTGAGGACGAATCCACAGCGGTGAGAGGTAAGTATTTATCCTACCTCAACCCTTATCCTAATTCTCACTCTAACCCTCCACTTCCATTACCCTAATCCTTCCTTCCTTGCAGCCTGACCCTACAACTCCCTTCCCCACAACCTGACCCCAAGATTCCTTTTCCCACTGCCTGACCCTAAGACTTACTTTCTCGCAGCCTGTTCCTAAGACTCCCATCCCCGCAGCCTAATCCTAATACTCCCCTTATAGACTAACCTGTCTGGTTAGTAGTGGTGGACCTGCAGACGGGCTCAGGGTTTTGGAAATCCAATGAATAGGTAGGTTGCCAAAAAATCGACATACTTACCCATTCATTAATAAAATCTTCTAATTAATGCTATTTTCGAAATACAGACAGCTGAAAATGAGCTTTGGCTGTCTGTATTTCGGAAATAGCAATTTCTTTATGGAGAATGTATCTTGATCTGAACACTTGAATAATAACTGAAAATCATAACTTAGGATCCTGCCCATACTTCAATCTAAAATCAAAGTCAGCTGTAATATATAAACCATAGATGTCACAATTACCAGATTTCTTATTTATGGGAATACCATACCTAGGAAGTCACTGAAAGGTGAATAACTGCCAAACACCAGCTTGCTGTGACTCATGACACTTTAATTGTAGTTTATTCTGGAATGAATGAATTAGCCAGGGGCATTTTTTAAGAAGTAAATTTTATAGTTTGCCCTTTCCCAATAAAAACTTAAGCAAAAGCAAAGTCACAATGAAAACAACCATTCAGGAAATTGCTATGTGGAGCATAGCATAATTCTCACACACTTGAAGGAATATAGTACTACTGATGTAGCTGATCCTGCATGATTTTCCTCCGATCAGGTGATGCATTTAAATTAAATATGTATAATCCTGAACCAAACATGCCAACTGTTGTTTTTTTCCATGCTGACAATGCGTTGGACAGAAGCAAGGAATGGTGGTCATAATGACACAACTCATGAGAAATAGAATGATCAAGGCTCCATCCATATAGCCTGAAGTCGTTTGAATAATGATTTATTTTTACTTCCTGCCCTTCAGAGTCTGAATAGGTAAGGCTTGAGGAGTTGACATATGAGTCCACTAGGACAGTAGTTCCCAAACCTTTCTAAGTTCAAGGCACCCTCAGGGCTCAATAATTTCAAAACACCCATAAGCCAAAACAATTGCTGAGCTGTACCATTTTTTAAGAATGTGCATTTTCTATCCTGGTCTTTCTTCGTCCCTCCTCTTTGGCTCCAGTGCCAGTCATTGCACAAGAGACACAGGAAGAGAGGATTTACTATGCTGTCTCCACCCCCCCCCCCCTCTTCTACC
>WWET01001686.1:71425-112972 GCA_011038615.1 Limnodynastes dumerilii
GCGTTGTCTTTGCAAAATAAAAAAATACCTTGTACAGACTTCACAACTTATGTCCTGCTTCTAGAACATCCCAGCGATAATGACAATTATACTGTCAGTGGATGATATTTATACCCTTGGCCAGCGTGGGAACTTTTCTCCGGATCTGCTTAAAACTCTGAATCAGCCCCATAGTTGCTAACTCTGTGAATGTTAGGGAGACTGTCTGAGTAACAGTGATTTCCCTGACTCCATGAAGAGTTTAATCAGGTACACAATATACAATTATTTGGAAGATCATCTGCTATTGGCTGACTGGCAAAATAATTGCATAGAGTGTATGCATTCAGGAGCACTGATCATCGACCAGAATGCTAACAAAGATTTTGTCAAAGGGCACCTCAGATGTCATTATATAAGTATTTTCTATGCTGATTTTAAAAAATGGTCTTAGACTCTTTATATCACCCAGAATTTTAAAGTGAAGAACCCAAATTACGATATATACCCCATTTAGAAAGCGTTTGGGGAGGCTGTTTTTAGGTCCCTCCCTGTTGTTGTATCACATGTGTAAGACTGCGCATGGGTTGGTCCAGAGATTTTGGCAGGAAGTCGCAGTGCAGACAGTTACTGTGTGTTTCTCTGGCAGATGGTCTAAGTGGCACAATACCAAAAAATGGTATTATCCCTTTGTGGTAAGGTAACATTTAAACATCAGAAATGCTGTTTTACTACACTTATGAAGTGTTACAGACTTTACACTGGATGCAAGCTGAAGGCCAAGATAAAGATTGGGCCCTCATTTTTACATGACTCATGATTCCCACCAATCGAAGATTAACTGGCGCCAGCAATGGTTCCCAGGTGGGTTGCCCTCCCTTCCCCCTTTGGGATGGGTACAATCAACCCTAGTGCCAATAGCACTTGGGTTCCTACTATGATCCATTACTGTGAGAAAAATAATGGATTTTGTCATTGTGGAGCTACAGGTGATAGCATGGCCTGGTCATTACTGTAGTTCCACAACGAAAAATGGCAAATCAAAACACAGAGACAGTAAAAATCCCTTTTGTTAAATAAAGAGTCCCCAAGATGCCTATTTTTACCTAATTTATTACTCACATATCCAGTGGTCTTCCAGCTTGTAATCCACCATGCTTGGCAAAATAAAAACCACAGCACCACACACTTGCCAGCCCAGAACTACCATTGCTAAATGTCATTTAGTGGTTTCCTGCAGCATAGCAAATGCTAGTCCATATCATTTTTCCATATTGATCATATTGTTTGATATCTCCCTAATGCTGATTCAGTTCGAGAAGCTGTTGACTCCATCCCTTGTGAAATGATGACTAAACTTCCCAGGTGTGATGTATGACACCAATCCCGTCACCCACCTCCAATAACCCAGTAATGAAACAGCGACCAAATAATTATTGAGACGTATCTCAATATTTAGGACTAAGGATCGGAATATTATTGAATGATATTAGATGATTGATGGAGGCAAGAAAAGCAGGTTACATAACATTTGAGACAAGAACAATGAAATAAATGGAAATAAATGGTAACCCCATCAGGGCGGACAAATGTAAGACCCAAACACGGGAGCATATTTCCAAACCCACAAACAGACAAACAAGCAGGCACTGCGCTGACATTATAGTGCCAAGGCAAAAGTCACCCACTCAGACTAACCTCTAATAATAATGAAGCCGGACAAATTCAACGGCAGGGACAAACCAGCCAGGCAAATTCAACAGATGAGTCGAGATAAGCCAAATAAGTGCCTAAAAACTAACCAACAGCGAAGTATGCTAACAGAAACAAACTCTTTAAAAATAGAAACCTGCTTTCTGGAACCTCCCAGAGAAAGAAATGTTGACAACTATAATCAGAGGGAGGGATCGGGTGGGGAATTCAAACCGGACTGCACCGACTGAAAGGAGGAGCTGCCTTATAAGCAGTTCTGGAAACAACCCCTCCCACAAGATGAGACACCAATGAAAATTCAGGGGGTGAGTGACCAGGCGTGTGTGTTGCCATGCACACACCGAGAGTTTATCTGATTTTTCTGTTAATCCCGAACACTCTGTTTCCTAGAATTCAAAACTAATGTCCTATTTCCCTGCATTGAGTCCTATGGAGAAGGTCATTTTCATGGAGGCCAAGATGTACTGGAGCAGTTAGCCAAGATAGCATGACTTCAATAATGGTGGAGACTGCAATGTAAAATACACTTTGGTCTCTTTTTAATCAGCAACATTGGGCTGGTTCCAGACTTAAGTAAGTGCTTGAAATTAGTTACTCCTGGGCTAAACCATGTTGATTGCAGGGGAGTCATATTTCATCTGTTGCAAACAGTATTAGAGTTGAGAGGTGATGTTTCCGTTCCCAAGTCTAAATAACAGTGTGATAGTAAAGCTGGTCAGTATCTGTGTGCATTAAGCAATTCAAAGATATATCCCTGCATGCAAAGAATACAATTAACTTGACTTCCCCTGAAATCAACATGGCTTTGCCCAGGAGTAACTAATTTCAAGCACTTACTTAAGTCTGGATCCAGCCCTTTGTTACCTGTGTTCACAAAACAGGGTTTTTTTATTACATGCCTACATTCCTTTCATCTCCCTGATATTCATTTGCTGAAGTTGGCAAGTATGCTTTTATGTATGCAGGGTAACACTATGTATTATGAATCTATGGAGGAAAACTTTGGTCACCCTCTAGTACAGGGATGCCGACTGGGAGACTCCCAGAATTTTGGCAGTTGTCCCAGTATCCCAGGAGAGCTGTTGCTAGGGATAGGCGGGACTTAATGACATAATTTGCATAAATTGCGTCATTAAGCCCTGGTTTTTTTGGTTTTTTTTTAGATCCGCTGTATTCCAATACATTCTATACATGAACGTATTGCCTTGTTGATCTTGTTTGTACTCTTTATCACCTCTGTGTTTACTGTAAGCACAGATAAGCACACTGTGCAGGCTTAATTATTAACAAACACTACCACTACGCTGAGAAGTTTCATAAATACTGTTATTTACATTGATCTAAATCTATGAGCAAGCAGTATCCTTTGCGTCAAGGCAGAATAACCCAATGTAATATGTGTCTGTGCAGGACAAGATTAAGTGATAGTAAAAAGCTTGTGACACAAATAAACAGTTAAGTTATTTATTTGTTAGTTGATCCCCTGGCGTGCATTACTCTAGTTACTAATGTCTGTCTGTTTTACGAGTCAGTTAAAAAATGTGAGATTTCAGTGTCTCTCAAATCAGTAATTGTTAAAGCTATGCAAAGTTGAAGGAGAGAGAGAGATAAAAAAAAATAAAACTTTACAATTGTAGTGGCACTCAGAAGGGAGGTCTCATATATATATGTTTTTAAATTAAGAGCCATCTTACCTCAGGAGACACCCCATAAAGCCTCCAAAATAGCTGCTGTGGAACAACACCCCCACTCAGCTGCTGCTCCCAGACAAGATCACAAACAGTATACACACAAAATGGAAGTTGCTCAATAAATTTATAGGTAAATGCAAACAGGTGCATCATAGCTCCCAAGTGTCCCGATTTAAGCGGGACAGTCACGCTTTCGGAGACTGTCCTGCTGTTCCGCCTGCCTCCAGAGATCAGACTCTCGGGATAAAATTGTTTTTTTGTTTTTGTTTTTTTAAGCCCGTTTTTATATGCTGCAGGGCTCCTACGGTACACGTAATACAGGGCTCCTACGGAAGCCCTAATAAAAAATAAAGAAAAAAACCTTTTTTAGTGGCGCCTATCAGATATGAAATATAGAAAGGGAAAGGTATTATCCAAGCTGCTGCAATTTTATGGGGCCAACCAGAAAGAAACAAAGAAAAAGATTATTGCTGCGCTAGATATATACCATAAGTGTACACCAATAAACTATATAAAAAAAACAATGTTTATTATTCAGTAATTTAAGATCAAGAAATAAAAAATAATGACCATCACAGAGGTAACACTGATATATAAAGATCTCTAGATAGCCTACTCCCTCTTAGAGGAGATATTGATAAAGTCTTAATGCTGTTGTTAGAGCTCAGATCTTGTTCAAAAGATAAAAAGTTGTAATGATTTAGATATTGTCCGGCAGATGTATTGTGCACAATAAAGAAGAAGACTCTATGCAGAGATGATAATCGGCATAGTAGATCCACAGTGAAGGCACCAGACAATCAAAAAGTTTAAAGTAAATTTAAGCTTACCGGCCAGCGGGCACGCGTCCGCGCCAGCTAGCTTTGAAGTCCAAATAGATTGCTGCTTTGTAGTAAACTCCAAGTCTCCTATAGGTGTAAGACTTTTATCTTTTGCTAAGGAGAGATAGGCTGTGCATATAACGGGACTACTCCGTTACTCCCGGCAGGGAGGTCTTTTGCGATGGAACCAAAGTATCAAAAGTCACAAAAGTGAGAGACCGCGTTATGCGGTATTCATTCCCTTCTCCTGTAGCATTAATTGGAGTAGCAGCTGTAAGGACAATTAGCAGTCTGGTGTGTCTGGATCGATGGTCTAGAGGAACAGAACCTGACGCGTTTCCTGGTGAATCTCACCACTCCATCAGAGGTACTTGATGCTTCCCAGATAGGGCTATTTATTATGTTCCATATAAGGTGCAGCTGTGCACCATTAAACTTCCCATGTGTGATGTGGGTGTCCCTTTGTCAACACTCAAACCTTACCAACAAACATTATCTAAATTAAAGACACAACAACTTGATTGGGAACTAAGTTTTATTAATTAAATTAATTTGAATAATTAAATGGGATTTAATTAGCTATCAAAAGATCCAATACGATCTTAAATGGTTTAACCTTAACTTTAAATTTGATGGGGGCCAAAGAAAGCAGGTATGAAAATTTGCATTGATAACAAACATAGCAATAACATTTAAAGGTACATAAGCATCTAAATCTTCACTATAAAAACATGTTAACCAAACATAACCATCAAGGAACAAACCGCACACCAACTGGCGCATTTTCTCAGCCATCGGCAGGAACACCTCATTTAAGTGTCAATCAAGAAGACCGCCCGCATGTGCGCGTCTTTAGCCTCCGGCAACACCACCACGCCTTCCAAAGGTCCAAGATAGTTACCAGCAGGTAAATCTTAAGCGACCTTAACAGAGAAAGATGCACCATAACCCAAAAAACCGAGATAAATCCAGCGAATAACATATCTAAGTTAATACCTGCTTTCCGCCTGCGCAACCACTAAACTAACATATGAAAAAATAGCATAATTTAACATTTAAGGGAGGGAGGGAGGGTGAAAATCCAAACGAAGAAGAGGCTGAACAGAATTCCACAAGGACCTTTGAAGACTCTGCAGTATAACTCCACCCTTCCTTGACAATCAAGCCCAATCAGAAAATTTGGATATGAGTGTCACCAGTATCCACCCACCCACACAGGTAGTTTAATCTGCCTCATGTTAAATTTATTAACCCTCTGCTACTCTACATATGACAAGACATGCATTGAGTGAGATTTTCAATCCTGCTCCCACTCATCTTATTATGTATAACTTGACCTACAGTGTATTTGAAACTACTAACCAGTGGCGGAAGTACCGGAGGCAATGGAAGCGCTCGCCTCCGGGCGATAGCCCGGAGGTGGGCACTTCTTCACTCCATTTACAATAAATGGAGTCCATTGCCTCCTGCTCCCTCCTGCCCAAGTGTATTGGTGTATATCATAGCGGTGTAAGACCTATTTTCACAATTCTTTTGAAACGTTACATTTCTGTTTGTTTCTTTTATACAGATATATTCTAAAACTTATGAAAAGACATACATAGTAACAATTTTCATTTTAGGTTGAAGGTAAAAAAAAAAACCAAATACTAATGATAATAATGCTCAAAAATGAAGATATGAACAAATAAATATATGAAAGTTAATCATAACTGTTAAAAATTATGAAATTGTAAATATGCATAGAAACAATAATAAGTAATAAAAAAACAACATGTATATAAAATAATGTATATAAAATACGTGGACGTTCTATTGAGATATATACATAAGTGTATATCATATTTTATTTTAGTTTTATCAAAAGAACTCTCATATTCTTAACCTTTTATAATTCTACTAAGAATAGATTTTTATTTTCCCATGGTATGAAAGAGAGGTGATTTCAAACACATTAATGTCTTCAATAATATATAGTTAATACAAATCCACTGTTCTCCATTGTTCCTGTCATGTTTAATTTTATTTTTATTATTTTATTTATTTGGATCTACCCATTTGTATAATAATTGTACAAGTACAGTGGAGAGCAGTGGGGTTAAGATAGAGACCAATATAACAGGTAGTAATTCATAATAGAGGTTCATTAAATGTCTAATATCACTCAATGAGGTTATAATATATATATTGTTATAGTAATGGTATCAGATATATGCATGTGTAGAAAACATTCAATCATATGAACACTTTATACACAGGAAGGTAGGCCGCAAGGCACAAACACCCTAACTATCTACTTAGTGGTGATGTTAATCTATTTCTCACATGCATACATATAGGGATAATAAAGTAATGGGAAAAATGGAAAAGGGTATCGTATATATTTTACATGAGTAAAATAAGTATGAAAGTAAGTATGTAAAGGTCTGTGCGAATGTAAAGTAAAGGATAGGCATACTGGATAAAAAACATAGAAGCTAAAGAAACACAACACCAAATGGGCCCATTAGATGACACCATTGAGTTCAAGTGACTCATTTAGGCCCTCTGGTGATAATGTTCCCAGCCTATGTATCCAGTGTACCTCATGTTTGCACAGAGTTCTGAATCTATTTCCTCCCCTCTCTGAAAAAGGAATCACCTCAAGGCCAGTGAGCCTAAGCGTGGAAGGATCGCTATAGTGACATGCCGCATAATGTTTAGGTATACTATGGGTTTTTATACCCTTTTTACGTTTCTTCTATGTTCTAAGAAACGTACTTTTATTGGGCGTGTGGTTCGGCCCACATATCTCAATCCACATCCACATGTAAGAAGATAAATAACGTACTCTGAGTTACAGTTAATATGCTGTTTGATGTGTATTGTATCCTCAACATTGGTGATATATTTAGTTTTGTTCGTCACATATCCGTCACATATATTTAGTTTTGTTCGTCACATATCCGCATTCCTACGGAAGCCCTGTAGGAAAAAATCTATGTTTATGAATGGCAGTGACCTAACCTATAAGGTCCTACAGGGCTCTTGTTGGAGCAGACCTGACGCAGAGAGGAAGAGACAAGCAGTGGGAGCACTGCGGAGGAAGGAAGACTTCAAAGGTAAGATAATAAAAGGGTCTGGCACTGGTAATAGGAGGCAGATGGAGGCTGGCAATTGGGGGCAGACATTTGAGGTTGGCACTGACAATAGGAGGCATAAGGAGGCTGGCACTAGATATTGGGGGCAGACTTGGAGGCAGGCACTGGCAATAGGGGCTGATATGGAGGCAGGACTGGCATATGGGGCAGATGGAGGCTGGCACTCATATTAGGGGGCAGTTGGAGACTGGCAATAGGGGGCAGACATGGAGACAGGCACTGGCAATAAGGAGCAGACATGGAGAAAGGGACTGTTGATTGGGGGCAGACATGGAGGAAGGCACTGGCAATAGGGGGCAGATGCAGGCTGGTACTGGCATAGGGGGGCAGCCACTGGCAATAGGGGTCAGATGGAGGCTGGCAATACAGGGCATATGGAGACTGGCACTGGCAATTGGGGGGCAGATGGAGGCTGGAACTGGCAATAAGGGGCAGAAGGAGGCTGGCAACGGCCTTTGGAGGCAGACATGGAGGCAGGCATTGGCGATAAGGGGCAGACATGGAGGCAGGAACTGGCAATAGGGGCAGATGGGGGCTAGCACTGGCAATAGGGGGCATATGGAAGCTGGCACTGGCAATAGGGGTCAGAGGGAGGCTGGCATTAGAGGGCAGATGGAGGCTGGAAATAGAAGGCAGATGGAGGCTGGCACTGGCAATAGGGGGCAGATGGAGGCAGACACTGGCATTTGGGGGCAGGCATGGAGGCAGGCACTGGCATATCGGGGCAGATGGAGGCAGGCACTGGCGATAGGGGGCAGACATGGAGGCAGGCACTGGCAATTGGGGGCAGATGGAGGCTGCCACTTGCAATTGGGGTAAGACATGAAGAAAGGCACTGGCAATAGGGGCTGATGCGGAGGCTGACAATAACAGTAAGGGGCAGACATGCAGGCTGGACATATAATAAGGGGCAGACATGGAGGCTGGCCATAGTATGGGGCCAGGGCCGCCATTAGGGGGGGACAGGCGGGCCTAGTGTCCCGGACCCGGAGAGAGAGGGGGCCCGACATAGTCCCAGGCCTCCTCTTTGTCCTGCCCAGGACACTAGTAAAAAAAATCTTTGTTGGCAGAGGTCTGAATGTGCTGCATATCAGACCTCTGCATTACCCTTCCGAAGACCCGGGCCCGTGGCACTGGGAAATGCTGGGGGAGAGGGGCTGGGGACACATGATGGGAATATATATATATATTTATATATATTAGGTGTATGCATGTTAAAAAAAAAACAATTCCAGGGGGGCCCCTGCATATTTTCAGTCCTGGGCCCCACAATTTCTGATGGCGGCCCTGTATTGGGCAGACATGGATGCTGGACCTAATAACAAGGGGCAGACATGGAGGCTGGCCATAAAAATAAGAGGCTGACATGGATAATGGCCCTAACAACAAAGGGGTAGACATGGATGCTGGCCATAATAATAAGGGGTAGACATGGAGGCTTGACAAATAATAAAGTGGCAGATATGGAGTCTTTACATATAAACAGGGGCAGACATATGAAGGCTGGACAAATAATAAGAGGCCGACATATGGATTGCAAAATTATTGAAAGAGGCATGCATCTGCTATCTCTGCATGCCAGACACACCCACTTTCCCTAGACATGCCCACTAGGTGATACAAGAAACACACCCTCTACCAGGCCACACAAATTTGTCCCTTTTTCCGATTTTCAAATGTTGGGAGGTATGGGTACATGAAAGCCAGAGGTGATCTGCTAGAAATAGAAACAAAGGGAAGGAAATGCCACAGCAACACTGCCATTAACCAGTAACAATTTTTGTCTGTCTCTATTTAGAAAATGGTACTTTTTAGAAACTTTAACTAATGAATGGATAAGTACGTCAAATTTATTTTTTGACTGCCACATATTTTGTACCGCTGCCACAGACACGTCGACTCTATGGGGAGTTTTAGGGTTAGAAGTCTTTGGGGAGTTTTACTATTAAGCTGCAGGGAGGGGAGAGTTAGGGTTAGGCTGCAGTGAAGGGAGTCTTAGCGTCAGGCTGCAGGGAAGGAAGTCTTAGGGTTAAGCTACGGGGAGGGGAGTCTTAATGTCAGGCTGCGGGGAAAGGAGTCTTAGGGTCAGGCTGCAGGGAGAAGAGGGTTAGGGTAATGAAAGGGGAATCTTAGGTTTAGGGTAATGGAAGGGGAGGGTTGGGGTAAGCATTAGGATAAGGGTTGGGGTTAGATAAATACTTACTATTTTTTGCTGCATCTTCGTCCTGGGGATAATTAATCGCTTCTCCACAGCAAGGCAGAAGCAATCGATTGATAGCCAGTTCAGGACTGGCTGGGAAAAAACTGACCTTTAGAAAAAGGGCTATTCTTGTCGCTGTCCCACACCCAAAAGCAATACCCTCTACACTAGAGAACTTTTTAAGAAAACTATGTATGAGGGTTGGTTTCTAACGCACAACTTTCCCATCTTTGCTCCAAGAAAATATAAAGGGGTGTGATTCACTGCTGAGAACGGCCCTTTTTTGACAGGGCTGTTTTTTTTTACAGCACATTTGCGACCTCCCACCGCCAGCAAATTCTCCTGTTCCGCCGGAGAGACGGAATAGATGCTCCCCAGCAAGAATCCATAGAGCCGACTAGTGAGTATTTTTTCCAACCTCAACCCTTTACCTAATCCTCACACTAACCCTCCCGTTCCATTACCCTAACCCTTCCTTCTCTGCAGCCTGACCTTAACCTTCCCCTTCACTAATCTATCCCCTCCCCGCAGCCTAACACTAAATCTCCCCTTCTAGGTTCCAACCCCTCCCCACAGCCAAACACTAAGTCTCCTTTTCTCTGATCCATCCTCCCCACACAGCCTAACCCTAAGTCTCTCCTTCTAGGCTCCATCCCCTCCCTGCAGCCTATCCCCAAGACTCCCCTTCTACCCCTTCTCTCCAACTTTGCAGATTGTGGATCTGCCAGCAGGACCCTACTTTAAGTAACCCACTGAATTGTACATAAGGGCTTAGCCAAGCCCTTACTGTACAATTTAATTGCCTATGCCCACCATGTGTATCTCTCAGATTATTATTATTATTATTATTATTATTAACGTTTATTTATAAGGCGCCACACGGTATCCGAAGTGTCTAATAGCAAAGCCAATAGTTACGTATACAATACAATACTTAACAGAGGGTTTAAAAACACGAATAAGGAATACAATCCATGTACAAAGCAAAAATTAAATACAGTACAAAATAGTGAAAACAATATGTAAGGAAAATAAAGATGCTGGATATGTTGTAGGAGCAGATGAATAAGGAGAAAAGGTGGGAAGTGATGAGGACAGGATAGAGGGATGATGACAGGAGCAAGGGGGACCCTGCTCATAAGAGCTAACATGTTAAGTGGGAGAGGGTGAACAAACAGGAGACACAGGGATGAAGATAGGGAGGACAGGTAAGCTTAGGTGGAGGAAGGGTATGCCAGCCTAAAGAAGTGGGTTTAAGGGAGTGTTTGAAGGATTGGAGTGTGCTTGATTGCCTGATAGGATGTGGTAGGTTGTTCCAATGGAGAGGGGTGGCCCGGGAGAAGTCTTGGATGTGGGAGTGAGATGTGGTTATAAGGTTGGAGTTGAGGCGGCGGTCACCAGCAGAGCGGAGTGGACTAGAGGGAGAGTATTCAGCTTAGATCTAAGGTGCCTTATAATGCTTCCTCCTTCTTTAATTAATTAGGTAATTCCTGTGTTTAAAGAGACCCTGGTGTTCATATGGGATGTTTATAGATTAAAGAAGAGCTTATAAGTTTACAGCAAAACAAGTTTATTTATACAATTAAGACAAATTAGATGTTTTCAAAATGATATAATAATAAATAATTCAATAAAAATATTTTTAACAGTCAGCAGTAATTATGATAACCAAAGGGAAACCTTTTGTAGAGAGATAACAAATAAATAAAAGATTATTCATTTAAGTATTATATGATGGGTATACTTATAAAATATAAGTTACTAATCCCTGAATATATATAATAATATATCATTGAACATGGACACTATGGGCCTGATCCAGAACTACGCCTCGGAGCGAATTTACGCGTGGCTGAGACGTAAAATCGCTGTTTTGTACGCACTGCACATGCGCACCATAGAAAATACGCACATTAACGTAGCGTAATTGTGAACATATGTGTGGGCATGCCTATTTTACGTTAGTCCAAATTATGTGTGAAATACGTGAAGTAGGCAGGGGGTTGTATTTAAAGTGTACAGTATGGGCGTGCTTAGCTGTGTAAATTCGTTCAGCCCATACGTACGTGTGCTTATGACTGCGGTTACGTTGGAAAAAGTTAACGTGTGCTTTGCGGTTACGTTGGAAAAAGTTAAGGTAGGGTTTGGAAAGCGTATCTTGACAAAATACGTCCATGCAAGGGGTGTGCCGAGGGGAGTGTAACGAATTTACGCACACGAAAATAAGCTCCACGAATAAATGTACGGCAAACGTAGTTCTGGATCTACCCCTATATTAGTAAATTCTAACAGATAGTATAATTCTTATGAGTTAGAGCACAATATTAAACTAGAAAAGGTTGGATTAAAAAAAATTAGAATAAAAAAATTAAAAATGGTTTAGTTCAATGCTTTCGCTTAATCCCTTTGGGGAAAGGGTGTTCAAGTGGAAAATCCAAATGGACTCTCTTTTTGCTAATAAATTAAAATGATCTCCACCTCTAGATGTTTTTGCAACCTGTTCAATAGCCTTGATGGTAAGTACATTTAGATCACCTTTATGTTCTTTATGAACATGTCTAGAAACAAAGTGTGCTAGGTTATGTTTAATAACATTACGGCGGAGTTCCATGAACTTAGTATTAACGGTTCTTATGGTCCTGAATATGTATAGGACACCACATCGCCAAGAAATTAGATAAATTACATATGAGCTATTACAGTTTATAAACGTTTTTACTGTAAAGGTTTCCTTTTTGTCTGAGGATTGGAATGTATCACTTGTCTACAGGTGTGGCAACCATTGTGATTGCATCCAAAAAAAAACATTGATTTGGGTGGTAAATAAGTAATTTTAGTACTATGTACAAGGTGATCTCTTAAGTTTTTAGCTTTTCTAAAAACTATTTTTGGAGTTGGATCTAAGGTTTCACTAAGGGTATGGTCTAATTTAAGTATTGGTAAATTCTGATGAATGATTTTTTGATTTGTGGTGCATATGTGTTGTATTGAGTGACAAATGATAGTTTTGGTGAAAGAGTATCAAGTTTTTGAAATTTATTATTTAAAAGGGAATTTCTATCTCTGATAAATGCCTCCTCAAATGCTTTATCTATTAATTTACATGGGTAGTTTTGTTTCAAGAAATTATTCTTAAGTATTTCACTTTGTTGTAAAAAGGCTTCCTTTGTGGAACAGTTTCTACTGATTTGCCGAAACTGTCCCAAAGGAATGTTGTTCTTCCAGGGATTGGCATTACAGCTATGGTGATTTAAGAAAGAATTAGAGTTGACCTCCTTACAGTAATTACTGGTTGTAATTTGATTTTCCTTAATATTGACAGTGACGTCAAGATAGTTGATAACAGTAGGGTAAGCTGTATGGGTGAATTTGAGACCATAATCATTTTTATTGAGGTGAGAAATAAACTGTGAAATGGAATCCCCATCACCGTACCAAACAAAAAATAAATCATCAATGTAATTTCTATAGGTGACCAGGTTAGCCCCGAATGCGCTATGCCATATATGATGTTCTTCAAAATGGCCCATGTAAAGGTTTGCGTAACTCGGGGCGAACCTGGTCCCCATAGCTGTGCCTTTACTAGTTTTAGATATCACTGTATTGTTCCTATTAACACTACATTGTGGATCATTATATTAATTGTATACCCTCTGCTATACAGTATGATCATATATTAGTGGTATATGCATGGCCATGCTTTATAGTTTTTAACTTGTTAATTCCCATTGGTGTAATTGTCCATTTATCTGTATCTTGATCTACTCAGACCTAGATTCTTTTATGCATTTAATTTATTGGTACTGTTTTACTAGACATAATTTTTATTCTGTAGTAATAAATAATATATACAGGGTTATCCTCGTTTACCAGCACTCCGTTACCTTTTTGTTTGTTTTGCTGGAGGGGGTACTTAGGGTTAGGCTGCTGGAGGGATGAGTTAGGGTTAGGGAGTGGGGAGACTTAGGTCAAGTTTTGTAGTATAACAAGTAGGGTTTTTTTTTAATTATATACAAGGTAAGTCTATAAAATAATGAAACTGTGATTCCACCTAGTAAACAAAGCAGTCAGAACCATTTATAACTGCATACGTAGTGACCTTGAACATGTCTGAACCTGCATGACAAGCAGCAACACTCTATGACGTTCAGTTGATTGTGAGTGGCCATTTAGTTTGTGTTTTCTGTAGGGTGCCAAAAAATGCTAAGTTTAAAAGTTGAACAACCGTCAATTTGAAATATTTAGTAATATTGCACAAAACACCAATAGAATGTTTTCAAATGCTTACTACAGCCTATAGGAATGACTGCCTGTCTTGTGCACGTGTGTTTGAGTGGCCCTGGACGATCTTGCATTTCAAGAACCGAAGAAAATGGAGAAAAAAATCACTCAGATTGTGCGAAAAGACCGGCAACTCAGTGTTTGAATGATAGCTGAATTCGTGAACATTGACAAAGACACTGCATGTAAAATTTAGCGTGAGGATCTTAGCATGACGAAAGTTTGTGCAAAGATAGTCCCAAGGGTTCTCACACCAGAGCAAAAAGAACGTCACAAGGAATATTGTGTTGACATTCTGCAGCAACTTGATGCAGATCCAAACCTGTTTCATAAATTAATCACTTGTGATGAGACCTGGATCTTCCAGTATGATCCTGAAACCAAAAGACAGTCAATGCGCTGGAAAACACCGTCATCATGAAGAATAAAAAAAGCTTGTCAAAGCAAGTCAAAATTCAAAGCAATGCTCATTGTTTTTTTCAATATGAAGGGTGTAATTTTAGCAAAATGGGTTCCAGAAGGCACAACAGTTAACCAGCATTATTATAAGGAAGTTTTGAAAAAGCTGAGAGAAAGAGTCAGAAAGAAACGGCCGTAACTGTGGAAAAAATGGTTTCATTCTTCCCCAGGACAATGCACCTGCTCACACAGCACTTTCTGTGAAGCAGTTTTTGACCAACGATCATATTACTACATCTGAACATCCTCCATATTTGCCCGATTTAGCATCTTGTGACTTTTATCCTTTCCCAGAAGTTAAAATTAAATCATACACAAAGGGTCAGGTCCAACTTGCGTGATGTCTCTATGTGTGATTATCCACTGAACTATAGAGCACACAGTCACGGCTAATTCAGACCTGAGTGCAACTGGAGCACTGGCAGCTTGCGTTGTAATGAGCGTGTTGAGGAGTAAGGGCATAGTCATTGTACAGTAAGAGCATGCCCAAACAAGTGCATCCGATCCAGAGCCAAATGCAGATGTAAGAAAGGACTATTTACATCAAAACGTTTGCACTTACATGACTAAGTCCAGGAGGCTCACATTCTGCAACCTATTTCCGACCCTTGCATTAGAGTGTGATACTTCCGACGCAGTGCAATGCAACGCAAGTATTTGCTGCTGGTGCTATGTGCTTGTGTTATTACATTTCTACATACAGTAATAAAAATATTCTTTAATGGATGTGGTCATATTGGGTTTTATTCTCTGCTGCGAACACCCAACGCTTTATAAATGACTGGACACGTTAGTGCAGGGGAGGGGATGAAATTTAGTAAAATGGTCTCAAGGATAGGGGGATGGATGGAAGAAGGGAAGACTTAGGGTTAGGCTGTGGGGAAGGGATGGAGCCTAGAAGGGGAAACTTAGGGTTAAGGGCAGGACCGACGAGCTGGCTGCTCCGTTGCACACCAGAGGACACGCTGTATAGTATTGGATTTTGGGACTTCGACTTTGCAGGCTCCATCCCCTTGTATCTCCCTAGATTAGGTAAGGGACAGATAAGCCCTTTTGCGGGTGGAAGCGCGCCTGTGAGGACGCTAGTATTCATAGGGATTTTTTCTTCCCCTTGTCTGCTTTGTAGATAGATTTCCTGTGCCCCTTTATTAGATACTTATCCTTGATTGTTGATTTACGTGGGCTAGAGGTCCCATACATCTTTTCCCAGATGCTATATAGTTTGTCTATGTTATCCTTTAATCATATTTTGGCCTATATGTTTTAAACGATATTCATTAAAATATGTTTTTAAACAGTGATCTTTCTACTTTGTATTTGGCTCTGCATTACATTAGGTGTGCGCTGTAAATCTCCTCCCCCTTTTTCTCTGCCCATTTACTTGGCTTATATATGAGCCAGAATATCTGAGGATACTTCGAGTGTTTTCTTTACTTTTGGTCAACCCTTTGGGAGATATCTTTTTTTGTGCAGCACCCTAACGTCCAGTCTTTCAAAGTGATTTAAAATATTTAAAATATGTAAATATTTTTCCTGTGCAGTATACCCTATTTATACTTGAAACTTAGGGTTAGGCTGTGGGGAAGGGAGACCTATGGTTAGGCTTTGGAGAAGGGACACTTAAGGTTAAGCTTTGGAGAAGGGACACTTAGGGTTAGGCTGCGGAGAAGGAAGACTTAGAGTTGGGCTGTGGAGAAGGGAGGGTTAGGGTAATGGAAGGAGAGGGTTAGGGTAAGAATTAGTATAAGGGTTGGGGAAATAGGGATAGGCGCTCACCTGTCTGCAGCAATGCAGTAAGTCTCTAACGAGCTGTCTTTGGAAATGGGGTCTCAAAAATGGCCTTTTTGAAAAAACACTGTTCTCACCCATTTATATTAAACTATAAAAAATTTTACAGTTTACAATACAGTTCAACACTACCATTGTGCAACGTATTTGGCTTTGAGCTTTGCTGCTGTGTGCCTGTAAGCTATCTGCCGTAATTGGTTGCAATGCAAAGGACACCGTTGTGTTCCCTGTTTACGCAGCTTGTCCTACTTTTCAGTCGCATCTATGGCACGCACATCTGGATCGGGCCCAAAGGGTGTATTTTGTAAAAATATTGCATTTCCCATAGCTAAATCTAGATTCTTATTAAAGATGCCAGGAAGCAGGTACTTTGATGGAAGTCTCTATTGCTACATTATTGGGGGGTATAAATCTGAAATCAGCTGGTTTGAAAGCATTGGTGAGGATATATTCTTCATATACCTGACCCTTGATGCCATAGAAATTGCAATAACTTATAGAACTTATTACATGCACATGGCCGCAGAGAGCATCTAACTAGTTGTTAAGTACCGGGTGGGGACATACAATGCAGAGATTTTCTATGTAAAGTCTAATAGAAATAATCGAAAGCATTTAATCCAATGAAGTAAAAATTCACTCTTCAGCAGTAATGTAACACATTATAATGGAGGATATTATGGTAGAGTCCTTTATCTTAATAGGAAACCAGTCAGTGAAAAAATTCTATGGAACCAATAGTTAATTGAGATCGAACAGATGATCAGTGTGTTTTGCTCCCTCTTTACACTACCGGGGACAGAGGCCCTGTGACAGCAGGAGCTGCAGGCAAGTTGCCAGTGTGATCCCCAGCTCAGCTGTCACATTACATACTGGGAGACAAGAAACCTCTGCTAGCTGAACAGCTGTCTTATTTAATGGATTGCCCAGTTCATTGCTTCCAGACACCATCGGTTTTTTTTTCAGAATTCAAAGCCACTTTGCACACTTCAGTATGGGTTCTAATCCAAGCCTGTCTAGAAGAAAACAGTCAAGTTAAACACATCCTTCTGCATAAAATAGGCACAGAGATGGCAATGTCCCAGCAATGCCAAGCGAACAATCCCAGGAGATCTAAAGAAGAGGTTACAGTCCAGTCACTAGATAGTGCAAGAGAGTACAACTCGATTCATCCATAAATTCCTTTCTACAAACACAGCATAAAAACAAGACCTTCACAAGGGTGGGAGAAAAACAAAAACCTACAGACAAGTGCCTGAAATGTGATGTGTATGTATAGGAGAGAGCTTCTCAGTTCCACAGTCGCTCAGCAGGAGATGGGACTTGAAGGGAGCAGAGCCAAGGTTAGCAGAACAATAGGAGCATGTGATGCCTTTCATGGGATTAATGCCAGTTTTTGCTGCAGGTGCACTTGTTGTTTGACCACAGGAGGGAAGCAATAACTGACATCCTTTCCTATTGAATCTTCAGTCAAAGCAGCATTTGTAATTTAGTAGTTAGCCTATGAAGAAGCACAGCCCTTATGGTAGCTGTATGGAGCAGAAAACAAAGCTATACAGCAGGAAAGCCAGCAATGATAATCACTGGACATCCATTTAGTCTAATTCCTAGACAGCAATTACAATTTGCCTGTCAGCATTATTCCTCTCATATATAGATTTGAGAACACTTATACAGAAATTCTTCCTGACTGGAGGACACACATTTCTCAACTCCCCTACTCTGGGTTAGCACAGGATCTATAGTCACCTTCTAATAATAATAACAATAATAATAATAATATTAATAATAATACATTGTGACATTCACAACTTTTTAGTACCAGATTTTAATCAATATACAAAACAGCGTCAAGCATTGCTTTTAAAGCATTGAATTTATAAGCATTTAAGAGTTATTACTGTAATGTGAACTGGATTAGGACTGGACTTGGACACATTATTTAAATTTCTTTTCACTAAACCGTTATTTTAATAAAAACATTTCTGTTTTTATGTTTCAATGTTTTATTACTACATTTATTAGTGTTTTTAGGCAAAAGAATGAATATTTAACTATTGATTGATTTCTGAGTGATAAATCTACTTGTTGAGAAAACCTAGAAGAATGTTTGGTCTTATGCAATGCAGTGGATGTAATGCATATGTTTTGTGTGACACATTATTGAGACTCTGACACTGTCCAATTTTTCAGAATTTTTTTATGTTGGGATGAGATAGCTAAACTGCAAGCTGAGATATGCAGGATCTCTGTATCCTTGAGACCACCATTGCCTCAGAGAGCCCTTAGTAGACGCACTGGTTGAATTACAGTGAGTACTACTTAAGTGGCCACCCAGAGGAGCAAAGACACATTGCACAATCTGTACCCCTGAAAAACTCCTGTGCTGCACTTGGAGGCCTGAAGTGCACAACAGTTAAAGCAGAACATGAGGTAATGTGGGAATCTCGTGACTTTAGTGACAGGAAAAAGTACTCCCCAAGGACTGCACATCATTTGGAGCATTCTGTTGTTAGGGGTATCGAATTGGAAAGAGACTTTGGGCCAGATTTACTAAGCTGCGGGTTTGGAAAAGCGGAGATTCTAGCTCTCACTTTCCTATTACATACTAGAGAATGCCAGCTAAAATGGTTGCTATGGGCAAAATCTACACTTTTCCAAATTCACAGTTTAGTAAATCTGGCCCTTTGTAGTTAAGAATCAGTTCTTGCAGAGAGCCACAGCTCCATGGGATAAAAAAAATGCATTTTATTTATTAAGACAACAAGCAAGGTAAGGGGGGGGGGTAGATGCCATTATTAACCTTGGGACAAATGACCTGGCTAATGCTGGAATTATGGCCATGAATGAATTATTGCCAAAGTTATGGCCAAAAATTAATTTAAAAAGTTGGAACTTAAACAGGCTGCAAATACTGTGACCTTTTCTGAAGTATTGTCAGTGCACAAAGGTGAAGAAGGTAGAATAATGTGCATCAGTAACTACAATCTATTGCTTATGTGGTGGTGTCATGAGAAAAGATTTGGTTTTATAAAATATAGTTATGCCATCTGGCAAGACAGAAACCTATACAGAAAGGGGGACCTGCACCCAATAGCAAAGTCAGTTTTAAGGGAGCATTTGGATGTTTCATGAACCATTTTAACTAGAATAGTGGAGCAGTGAAGTAAATAATAAAACAAGCTGTGACCAGGCACTTTTGAGAGATAACATATATCTTTGCACCTTGCACTTGTTAATGGGGACCATCATTTGTATATGCTGCTACACTTGTAAGTGGTAATATATCCCATTCCAGAGTGCAAAACCGGGCATAAGGACTCCAGAAACCGGAGGCTATCAAATATCTAGCCCAGGAGGACTTCAGCCATGGTGACCCTCACTAACAACAGAGCATGGTGCACCTATATTTAACATCTTACTGCAAGCACTTCTTTCTCTAAGATTCTAATTTAAAACAACTATCGTTGATACAGAGATCTAAAGTACATTGATTGATCATTTCAATTGGTCCAAATATTGCTACCGGACTGGCCACCCAGACAGCCAAACACACTCCCTCAATAGGACTTCCCTACAATTAACAGGGTAACTGAGATCTATGTCTGATCTTTAATTAAGGTGAAGCAGTACATGGATGTATGGGGCAGTAACATATGCAAAAGTGTGATTTAAGGGATTTCTAAGACAATTTATGAAACATATTTTTAAATGTTTTTAATTTTAATTAAACTGTAAGAAACAAGTGCCATTCTCTTCTATTGTCAAAACCAACATATAGATTAATGGTTTTTAAGCGCTGTATCTTTGTTTTTTGTACTTTTGACAGATCGGATATGTGTGATAACCGAGTGGAAATGGGTTACAGGTTTTAATTGTAGTTGTGGATTGCAGAGAGGTGTAAGCAATGTAAGGAAACTCAGAATCACTTTAAGTAAAATAAATTTAGTTTTAATAAATATTTTCTCTTTACTTATTAAATTTAATTAAGGATGAGCTGAAAACTTTAAGAAAAATTCAGTTTGTAAAAGGATCATATAGTACACTGACACAGCAAAATATATTAAACAGTTGCAAACAAAATATATCAATTTTGATGAATGTAACAGCCTTGATACTGTTGCACCAGAGCTTATACAACACTTTCAGTCAGGAAATAACAGTTTTTAGTACTTTTATTGATTTTCAATAGAGATTGTCCATCAACAGTCTATATTATAACGCTGAACATCTTTTAAATATTTTCCAAATGGTGGAGCATAGTAGTTTAAAGTCTTTTCTGAGGAATTGACTTCTCCCAATATATTATAGAGAGGTCACTTTTAAGCCTTTTCTGCTTTAACCTTTATAACACCCGTCTTTACTGATCTGTCACTTCTCACACTCCTCACAGCTTCATCACCAACTCCAAGGCTTACTCTTTACCCCTCAATACCTCTCCCGATGTTGTCACTGTCTGCACTGTCTCTCCTTTATTACTGCTGTCTCTCTCACAACTCTTTCCACACTCAGCCCCTCTCTTTCTGTTCACCGCTACCTCTCCCGATGTTGTCACTGTCTGCAGTGTCTCTCCTTTATTACCGCTGTCTCTCCCACACTGCTTCCGACCATTAGCGCCTTCTTTCCATTCACCGCTACCTCTTCGGATGTTGTCACTGTC
Organism: Limnodynastes dumerilii; assembly: GCA_011038615.1. Classification (NCBI taxonomy): domain Eukaryota; kingdom Metazoa; phylum Chordata; class Amphibia; order Anura; family Limnodynastidae; genus Limnodynastes; species Limnodynastes dumerilii. Next base: position 92,158 of record WWET01001686.1, read on the forward strand.
TGCAAAGTCTCTCTCCTACCGCCACTGTCTCCCAAACTCTCTCTCCACTCTCTGATCTCTCTACGATTAATAACACGATCTCTCCGATGCTGTTCTCCTCAGTACACTCCCTTCTCACAGAAACACGACGTCTCTCTGCGGTAACTCACACCAACTGCCACTATCTCCCACTCTCCAACCAACTGCCTCTCCAACTGACTTTTCCCCAGATCCTTCTAGAAACTCCTTGCGCTCCAGCGCATGCCCCTATCAGCTGACTGTTGCCCAGGCAACTGCCCTCGAGCACCAGCTGGCTGTCTTCTGGCTGCTGCCTAGCAATAGCCTCACACTAGCTCTCACTGCTCATGCTGCCTAAAGCACCCTGCAATCCCCAATACTCAATCCTGCACTGCAGGGGTGCCACATATGCACATCAACTAAATCTAGAGGGAAAAAGATAATAATGGAAGGAATATGTGATTTATAACACGACCTCTCAGAGTTATGTGTGAAAATGCTAGGAGCTTAGAAAATAATATCTCTAAATAATTGCTATGATGACAAGTAATAATCTGGATATTGTGGATTTTACTGAATCATGATGCAATGAAAATCATGCCTGGGGACCTAGCTAAGCTAGAAGGTTACTATTTGAAATGGAGTGATATATAGACAACTAGAACAAGATGAGGAAATGGACAATACCATGCTGAAATATATTGCTAAAATGGCATTATTTGGGGAGGGTAATAATCATGGGAGACTTTAATCTACCTGATTCATGTGTTAAAAGTATATGTGTGTGAGAACCTAGGATCCAGTGATCTTAAGCAGTATGGTTTAGTAAAAAGACAGAGAGACTCATACCACACAAAAACAAAGGTGCTAGGTCTTAGGATGGCTGATGTAAAAATGGGTATTCTTTGGTAGAGTAGAGCGCAGGAGCAGTGAAAAAAAAACAGACTTTTGTATCAGAAAGTTTAGCACCTTTGTTTTTGTGTGGTATGAGTAAAAGGAATCCAACATTGTTTACAAAATAGCTGTTACAACGGTCGTGGCTGTTCTTACCTCGGCCGCGGCCTTCTCCTTCAGATGCGCCAGGGATTCCCCTGCCCGACGGCCTCCTTAGTTACAGTGTCCTGGTTACCACACGTGGGCGCCGCTTCTGTTCCAAGCTCGCGTCCCACGTGCTTGCCCAGCATTTATGCGTCTACTGTCGCTAGAGAGATGCATCATCACCCGGGGGATTGGTCTCTGTTCTGGCCAATCAATTCTTACCTCCTCCTATAAATTACCCCCATGTTCACAGTTCTGGTGCCGGTTATAGCTCTGCCTGTCAGTTCTGTGACCTGCTATATTTCTTGTGTGCCTAGTGCCTTGCCTTGTGCTTTCCTAGTGAATTGTCTGTTGTCTGTTACCTTGCTCAGTCCAAGCCTTGTTTCCCTTCTGTTTATTTTTCCCTGGTTCTCCCTCCTTATTGTGCCCACCTACCCTTCATACCTAACCTTCCCTGGAGTGTTTGTTACTGTTACCTCTTCGGAGGCCGCTCCGTATGTGTGTTCGTATGCAAGCCCTAGTCAGTCTTGTCTGGTCCCGTGACTTACCTTTCGTCCGCCGTGCCAGGTTCAGTGTTCCGTGTAGTCTGTTTCAGGTCGGTCTCTTCCGGCCTGGTCTGCTTCCCGCTTGCTCATTCTTCCCCTCTTTCGCTTACGGTTGTTCACTCCAGGTTTCCTTTCGTTCTTCCACAAGTCTGATTCAACAGGGCACATCCTGTTACTGGGACGCAGCCAAATCCATCCCCACCATCAGGGGCCCTGGTGAAAACCACCTGGTAGCAAAGTTTCCGTGCCCTGGAAGTCGACTTCGTAATCTTCTCTCTGCTGTCCTTCGGCCACACCGGTTCCCGACTCAGGTAATTCCGGTGTGCCAAAATCCTTGCCTAAACTCTCTTACCTCACGGTCACACCGGTTCTTGAATCAGGTAATTCCTTTGTACCGTAACAATAGCATAGCAAGCATAGGAAAAGCAAATAATATTGCTTTCAGGTAATATAAGCAAACTCAGAAAAATGAGGGGTGATTTTGTAATGCTGAGGGAGGCCTAGAAAGTTAACAGAGCTGCAAAGGAAGGAAATATGGCCCACTTCATACAAAAAGGGGACAAAGGCCTTTTTAGGTATATAAACGAAAATGTGAAAAACTACAGGAGATATAGTAAGACTAACAATGGAGAATGGGAGTTTTGTCAAGTGTGGCAGAGCTATGATATATTATCTTAACAATTATTTCAGTTCAATATTTACAAAAGAGAGAGAAAGAGACTCAGTTAATTTACAAGAATATTGATACAAAGCAAAAAATTACACATCCTCTTTACTCTTAAATCTGACATTGAGAAAATCAGTGGGTCAAAATGAAATGCATCTTAGGAAACTAAAAGAGCTTTAAGCAGGCAAAACCATTAAAAGAATTCATCAAGCAGTGACTAGTAACCAGAAGAATGGAAAATTGCAAATATAGTCCCTCTGTATAAAAGTGGAAGCATGGAGTGTGGGTCACCGTTGCGAACGACCCTATTTCGGTGGCGCTCCACATGGCTGTGATTATGTGCCGTGCACGGCATGTGCAGGAGCGTCCCCGCAGGGAGAGGCAGGTGAGTCCTGTACATATATACGTATAATTAGAATATTTAATATTTAGAATCTATATTTTAATTTATGAGCCTTTGATTATCTGTTTGATAGATATATATTGATTGCCATAAGTGAGACATTTTATGTATATATATCTTTTTGGAGAAGAGTTTATTGACCTTAGTATAGGCTTTTTTAATAATACAATAAATATTGATTAGTTGACCGGCGCTCTGATTTATTGTTTATAGTGTCCCATACATGCCGCTCAAGCAGTGGCATGTAACAAGTAGGCCCTTGTGGTTAAATTTGGGTGCTAGGCCATGGTTACGAACAGGCACTAGACCTGTTAGTAGGTTGGGCACTAGGCCCCGGTCTGTGTTTAGCGAACACTAGGCCTGGTGCTTGGTTAGAAGGGTGCTAAATCCTTGGTTAGTAGGGTGCTAGGCCATGGGATGGGTAAGAGCTAGGCCCTTGGAAGTGAGCGATAGGCTCCAGTTAGGCCACAGTGGCGCAAGGCCCTGGTACATGTGTAGATGGGCACTAGGACCTGATTAGGCCCTAATGAGAGGAGGCATCCACAGGTGGAAAAGACAAGAGAGAACCTCCCATAGGTAAGTTTGGTCCCTTGGAGGAGTTACACCAGCAAGAGGTTTGTCAATTAAGGTGACAAGATTATGTGGTGAGTATATCTCTCTGTCTACGTACTGCTGCCTTCCATGGGTGCGGATGGAACTGGTAGGCATGAGTAACGTTCCGTCTGCGCACCATTGCTTGGTGAAAAGTTGGTGGCTGAGGCATCAGCCAGTGACAACCATTTCCTCACCCATGGCCTATCAACCACATTTTCTCCCACAGGTTTTCCCTAGGTGTTGGCAGAGTATTAACTGTTCTTTCATTGCAGATAAGAAAGAGAACCACACCCGGAACTTAGAGGGTATGGTGCAGTGTTCTCCAGCCGGCTCTTCAAAATCCGATATGAACCTCTGGGATGGGGGTGGGCCTGTGTCTGATCTTATTCTAGGCCGCCGTGATACCCACCCGTTACAATAGTAAATGGAATACCTTCTAGGGATGGACAGATTGCCAGTGCTGTTCCCCAGGGATCTGTAGTTGGACAAGTGCTATTTAATACCTTTAATGGAGACATTACACATAATATTTTGCAGATGACAAAGATATATAACAGGGTAGACACACTAAGCAGGGTAAATGAAATGGTTGATGATCAAATTAGACCGGAAGAATGGTCAAGTGTGTGGCAACTACAGTTTAATGCCAAAAATTGCAAAGTCATGCATTTGGGGCACAAAAACCCAAAAGCTCAATTGTGCATTAATTGCACTACATCAGGAGACACCATTCATGTGATTTAAAGTTGGTCAACTAACATAACAAAGCAATAACTAAGGGAAGTCAAATGCTTGAATGCATAAAAATAGGAATCAGTAGCATAAAGAAGGAAGTATTTATGTTACTTTATAGCTCACTGGTAGGCCTCAACTGGAATACTGTGTTCAGTACTAGAGGCCATATCTCCAGAAGGACATAAATACAAAGAAAGACTAGAGGAACTTTAAATATTTTGCTTTTAGCTGAGCAGGAAGATGGTGCTTATATTAACAGATTTTAAACATATCATAGAATTTAAATCAAGCGGGTGGAAAGTTTGCAGGAAATGTGCATAATCTAAATGGGATCTTCTCTTGCAGTAGTTACAGTGGGCAGGCAGAAGGGTACTCCTCCATGTTGACCAGAATAGCATGGTCCAAAGTTCTTGTCACCATGGCAAGTTAGGCTCTGGGATTTCTCAAGTCTTGCTTTAGTCGAATGAAATACACTATATTTTCCAAATAGTTTTATGAGTTTATATCTATGTTTGCTTATGTTGTCTCCTTTACATCACTCAAAGTCATAATCAGTTGTAACTTAAGGTTTTACAGTGACTTATAAGCCCTCTACCCAATAGTCTCAGTTACTAGGCTGAATAATTTTAGGTTAAGCACTGGCTAGATAACCAATTTTACCCAAAGGAATTTCCAGTTTTTATTACAATCGACTTCCTATTTGAAAATTAATGTGTCTGGGACACACAATGCATTAGCATAAGCACTTTAAAAAGTAGAAATAATAAGACAATAAATAAATTATATTTAATACAAGCAAGTATGTAACACAGTATGGAAATAGAAAGGAAGGAAAGTATTATCTTACAAGTATATCCAGAGCCTTTGTGCTTTCATTAGCCAGCACTGTAAAAGCCTGCAAATCCATCCAGTGTCTTTACTTTTCACTGTCAGAGAAAAGAAAAGACAATTATTTTACTTGGAACTTGACAATGCAGATATAAGATTCAGGGCCAGATTTACTAAACTGCGGGTTTGGAAAAGTAAAGATGTTGCCCATAGCAACCAATCAGATTCTAGCTGTGATAGGAAAGTGATTGGTTGCTATGGGCAACATCTTCCCTTTTACCTTCCCTCAGCTTAGTAAATCTGGCTCTCAGTCACCAAGTGCAGATGTGAATCACTTAACTGCACAAAGAATCAATGAATAGTGACAGTGGCTCAGTGAGCAGCACTTGTGTCTCACAGCACTGAGTTTGTTAGTTTGATTCCTGGACTAGGCCTTATCTCTGTGGAGTTTGTATGTTCTCCCTGTGTCTGCATAGGTTTCCTCCCACACTCCAAAAACATGCTGGTAGGTTAATTGGCTGCTGAATAAATTCACCCTAGTCTGTGTGTGTGTGTCTGTGTTAGGGAACTTAGAACATAGCTCTAATGGGGAAGGGACTGATGTGAATATGAAATATTTTCTGTAAAACACTACGTAATCTGATAGCACTATATAAAAACCTGTAAATAAATAATGAGTAATGGAAGAGTCCATCTCTACTTACACGGGAACAATGTAAAATGTTGTAAATTTAGATCTACTACTTTTATAGTTTAAGTAATATGAATTTGTATCAGATATATATTTATACATAAGTGAAATAAATATAAATATAAAAAATAGGCAGCAGCCTGTCAGCACCTTCTTGCAAAGAATATCACTGAGAAGAATGTTGAGCAATTACTGGTGGCAGTTATAAAAAAAAGTGAACAGTGCATTAAAATCATCAACTCAGATGGACTCACTACTAGTGCAAACAATGTAATATCCATAAAGTTTCATTGGTAGTAACCAAAGGCCATTATTAATCCCCTTTAGCTGAAAGTTTCAGAGTCAATAGAGCATTCAATAAGGGTCTATTGTAGAAACCCATAAACCTGTTTGATTTGACCTAGAGAATTACCTTTTTAGTTTCCAGCAATTATTAAAACTTTGAGATTTTTTGGTGAACACTGATATTTTATCTCGGCCTAACCCCTTTAGAACAAATTGACATTTTATCCGCCTATCACTAACCCGTCCAAATAAACTATTATCAGACTTGTTAGACGTGATGTGTTAGCCCAGTAGGCAATTGGACAAGTACGCTACAGTAATCTTACTGTGGCTGAGAAACAAGCAATGAAGTCTTTACAGGGGACACTCAGATAGCGATAAGACCGGCAGATAAAGGGGGAGCCATGGTCATCTTTAATAAGGATGACTATGTCCAGAAAATATTGAGACAACTGGCTGATGACGTGCTATGAACGTCTACCCTATGACCTCACACATGATTTTAAACAGGAGATTGACCGACTTATTATTGAAATGGTGACATTTTAAAAGAAACAGCTCATTTTCTAGACCAGGATTCACCACTTATCCCCATCATGTACAATTTACCCAAGATCCATAAGTCCCTGGTTATCCCCCGGGAACACTTATTGTCTCCTCGCGGGGCTCTCTATATCAACTTCTCTTGTTCAACAGATACCTAGCTATATTAAAGATTCTGGTGATTTTCTATGCCATCTTCGTCAGGTACAACATCTCGCCAATCAATATATTATGGCCACACGATGTATCCAGCCTCTACACAAATATACGCCATATTGAGGGTATTGAGGTAGTTGAAGTGGCTATTCTTGCAAATGATCTTCATGAAGGACCTTCTGTGGAATTTTTATATTTCTGTGATGGACTTTATATTGAATATAAACTACTTCCTCTTTCAGCACTCCTTTTATATCCAGCGTCAATTATAGTACTACGCAGGTCAGCTTTTTGGATGTGCTAGTTTTCCAAACCTCAGATGGTTTTGTTACAGAACTTTATTGCAAAAGTACAGACAAAAATACTTTACTTCTTGTTGATAGTGTTCACGCTAAGCCTCTTAAACCTGGCCTACCAATTATCCCAACTTGTACGAGTTGTTAGTCTTTCCTCTGATGAGGAAGTGGATGAAACTTTATCACGCTGTCTACAACTAAAACATGATGATATATTGAGTAGGCCAAGGAACATTGCTACAAAGGACATTTTGCACCACATTTTTTATGATCTCTACTATTACCAAGCATGCCATCCAAGAATATTGGCATACCGTCTCTACGGATCCTAAGTTAGGGCCAAAAATACATGGCCTTCCGTTAACTTGCTTTAAACACAGCAAGAATTTGAGAGATTTATTGTTACTGATGATAATGTTCTGCACACAGATTATCCCCCTAAAAAAGGTGTATATAGATGCAGCGTCTGTGTGAACTGCAACTATTTAATACTTGGCGAGGTGCTTCAACATCCAACAACTAATTTGAAATGTAAAATTCACCATAGACTAACCTGCAATAGCAAATATGTGGTTTATATTATATTATGCCCTTGTCAGAAAATATACCTTGGGGAAACTAAACGTATGTTAAAAGAAAAATGTCCTGCACTGTTCCTCCATCAAGAAGGCCGCCGCTATTATTGATAAAACCCTAACTGTGGCTCGGCGTTTTATTGAGAAAGGACATAAAGTTATGGACCATCGCTCTATGCCCATATTCTCTCCTATTTACCATTTCTGTGGAATTACCATGGCACGCACGCAGGGAAGGATGGCGATTCGGAGAGTCCTTTGCCTTACTGGCTATAAATATGTGACTTTTATGCAGGATTGGTATGTGCAATGCTCTGTATTCCCCTGATGACGGTGTTAGATAACACCGTCTTTGTATTCTATTTATTTGCACTTTATCTTGACTCAGGTTTGGGCCCTGTGTTCTCTATGTGTACTGGCCATGGACTAAAATTGGTCTATTGAACGCCCTATTAAATTAATGGCCTTTGTTTACTACAAATGAAACTTTATACTGTTTTCACTAGCAGTGAGCCCACCTGAGTTGATGAAATTTAATGCACAATATATACTTTTTTTTTTATAACTACAACATGTGATGTCTATGTTTGTCTCTGAATCTTCTATAATTGATGTTCTTTGTAAGGAATTGCTGACAGGCTGTTGCCTTTTATATATTTTTAGGCTCAAAGTTCGGCCCAGTGTACTAACAGGAGGTCCAACTGGAACCCTAACCCCCCGAACCTGGCAAGGATCCAACTGGACCACCTTGCATTGGTTTCATCCTAATCTGTGCAGTGGTGTCCGAATGCATAACTGGACAGATGGACCAATGCATTTTTCATATAGTATGTATATAACTGTTTGGATTTTGCTATTATACTATTTATTATTCACCACCTTGACTGATATTACAGCACTTGGTGGTCCGAATCCAGACCTTTGCTGCAGTCCAAGCGCAGTGGTAGCAGAAATCCGATGCTAGATCCGTGCAGCATCCTAACTCCCAAATGGGCTTACCAGCACAGGACCCTACCTAAAAAATAGGGAAGGTGCGGCGATCTGAATACCATGTACTATGTCCTGTACAGCCTGCATCCCACATAGCGGAGGTGCATCTGCTTCCTGCCCCGTCCAGCTAAGCCATCTGAATTTTTGCCAGGACAAAATCCTGAGCAGGCTCCTATTGCAGATCCTCAAAGTATCTACACATCGGACATTATGACCCTGCCTTTGTTATAATGGCCATAGATTGAATGTGTGCGCTTCACAGTAATTTTACATTAAAAAAAATGACAACAACATAATACAGGAGCAATTGTGACACCACAATAGTTGTTGAAGGGGCTCATCTTATGCTTTATGCAGTGTTGTCATGCACGATGAGGACAGTTGGGTGCAGTAGAGTGGATTTTTGTAGTGATGAATGGAGGAAGGGCCCACGCCAATATCTGGTTATTTAGCTATGACACTCCTATCTAATCGAGCATTACCTGTAAAGTAGCCTCACTCTTACTGCTACAAATACATATCCATTCATCTGCTGCTGTTGTGTTTCCATTCATTCTTTATATTCCCTTCAAATGTGTGTGTTCTGCATTACTTTCATATATGTTCATGTTGTTATCCATTAGCAGACAGATTTACGCTCATTCCTCTGTTATATTTAAACTTACTCTTTATGTTTTATCACTTCTGGTGTATGAATTACTGCAAATCTTTGTATATTTTGCCAAACACTCTCTTGTAAACAAAGTAATAGTCCATATTTATAGTCAATTTCACAGTAGACTTAAGCAGCTGCCTGATGCTTGGCTATACTGTATGTCTGGGAACATCCATCTGATCTTTGTTCAGGGCCTATTAATCTCCTGCTTGTTTTCAGTGACTCTTACAAAGTACCCTTGTAATAATTTAACCTAGACAGGTAGCATAATTATGGTCAATTAAAATAAATTAAATTATACAGAAAACAATACTGTGCTGAACTTAAATCCCTCTACCCTCCTCCAACATAGATATTGTCATGGGATAAATAGTATAAATAGTCTTTCACTCAAGAAGAGGTCCCAGATTAAGAATCACTCTACACGTGGAAAAGAGATTTGGCAGTCACAACAAGATTAGCTGTATCACAGTCACACTGCACAGTGGAGCTAGACTGTAGGTAGTGTTGTATAACAGGATCAAAAGTTATCCACGAATCTGTCAACAAGCCAGAAGGGGCACTTAACACACTGAAGTTTTCCCTCAGGAACCTAATAAGCTACTACAGAGTTGGAGTTAACTGATACCCCTCTCACATCACCAAATGTGAAAAAACCCGGATCTAAAAACCCGGGTTTTTCCAACAGAAGAAATACTGGGTTAAAAAAAAAAAAGACACCTTTAAGTCCGCTAAAACCTGGGAAATTACCGGGTCAGAGCCTTTCACATCTCCAATTAATTTCCTGGGTTTTAGCGGCTTTAGCGGGGCAGGGCATGCTGATGCTTGTAGTGTTACAATCATCAGCATGCCCAAGGATGGCAGGGCATGCTACCGCTTGGAGAACCACAAGTGCCAGCACGTCCTGTCATCCGTTACAACAAAACACAAATTAATACCTCTCCTAGCTACTAAATAAAATAAAGGGTCGGCCCCTACCATTAAAAAAAAAGACTTACAATATTTATTATTATAAAATATATATTATTTTATAATTACCGCTAATTATAAATTAATACATATTTTATAATAATAAAAATTGTAAAAGCCCCCTACCATTAAAAAAATACTTAACATTTGATGCCACCCCCATAAATAAACAATGATTATTTAACACCCCAAATAATAAAAAAAATCAACACTAATTATAAAATACATAAAATAAATGAATAAAAAAATAGCATAAAATAATAAATAAAAAGAAGTACTCACCATCTTGAATAGGATCCCATCTTCCAAGCTTTTAATCCGTGGGGGAGGTCTTTGAAAAATAAAAAACCCTATGGCCCCCCCCCCCGCAACTCATGTCCAACATTATTTGGTCACCATGGAAACGAGATTTCACAGGCTGCCCAAAGGTATAAATACACCCCAATGACAGCAGAGCTGTCATTAGCTTCAGGACATGAGTTGCGGGGAGGCCATAGGGTTTTTTATTTTTCAAAGACCTCCCCCACGGATTAAAAGCTTGGAAGATGGGATTCTATTCAAGATGGTAAGTACTTCTCTTTATTTATTATTTTTATGCTATTTTTCTTATTCATTTATTTTATGTATTTTATAATTAGCGGTATTTTTTTTTTATTATTTGGGGTGTTAAATAATCATTGTTTATTTATAGGGGGGACATTAAATGTTAAGTCTTTTTTTAATGTTAGGGGGCCGGCCCTATATTTTATTTAGTAGCTAGGAGAGGTATTAATGTGTGTTTTGTTGTAACGGATGACAGGGCATGCTGGCACTTGTCTTTCTCCAAGCGCTAGCATGCCCTGCCATCCTTGGGCATGCTGATAATTGTAGCACTACAAGCATCAGCATGCCCTATACTTGCAAAAAAAAAATATTTTTTTTTTTACTATCCGACGCTAAAAACAAATCGGGAGGCAAAATGAAAGACCCGGGTTGAAAACAACCCTGGACCTTTCAAATTGCCTCCCTTCCCGGACTGGACCCGGGAAAAAACCCTTCTTTTTTCCCGGGTCGACCGGAAGTGACCCTTTCACATCACCATCAAATACCCGGGATTTTGCAGAGACCCGGATTTTTTTTTTGTGTGTGCCATAGGCCACAATTTACCTCTGAAGGAGAGTTTGGTTCCTTTAGACCCACAAAGCACATTTACCTATAGCTACCTGGCCTAACCAACATACAGTCTGTTGCATTTTTACTCAGACCGTACTAGAGATTGTAAGAATGTGAGCAATCTTGTTGGGTTTTTTTTTTAAACACAGGATCATCATCAGGAGAGGACAGTATGGACTATTGGCTCTGCAGGTATCAGCAGTATCCTACCGGATACTGGAGTGGATCCAACATTAAGTAATGTGGGCATTTTCTGCACACTCAAACATCTGCATTACAATACTGCACATGTGTGCAGTATTGTAATACAAATACAAAAAGACAGCCCAGCACTCTTGCTGTCTCAGAGAAACTGTTTTGGAGCCTTGGGGACCACTGCTGTGGGTGAGCTCTCAATTTAAAAATACATGATATATGACCCAAATTTGGGACTCTGAAAGTTTAAAAGTTAGGACCCCCAAAACAGAGAAGCCTTGTAAGTGGCTTATCATATATCTGCAGATGTATGTAGCAAATTCTCTGACTTTTAGTATAAAGATAGAAAGTTATGGTTTGTGTGGCTGGGCAATTGCAAGACTGCTGGGGTGTCTTTTTTGTATTTGTTTAAATTCCCCACACCTTACAGAACCTGCTTCATGTATGCACCCTTTCAGTTAGCTGATTGGCTCCCTTAAAATATCGAAGGCTAGAGCTCAATATAAATCAAACAGGTCTAAAAATCCAATAAACGTACCATAGCGTTTCTGGTGCGTTTATTGGACGTTTTAAAAATTGATCTTGGCCACTAACTAGAGCAATTTTTTTGCCCAATCCACAATAATTGTAGAATAGGGTCGATAATCACTCCAGTGTATGGCCAGTTTAAGACTCTCCATAGACGCCCCTGTAATGCTCACCCGTCCGGCGGGTCTGCAGTGGTGCGACAGGTCTGTGGCAACATTTTTGTAAATTAATAAATGGGTAAGTATGCGTAAAAATAAATTTGCCATACTTACACATTCAGTATTAATATCTACTAATTAGTGGAATTTTCAAAATAGAGACAGTCAAAAAATAGATTTCAGCTGTCTCTATTTCAGAAATAGCACTTTCTGTAGTGAGACTGCATCCCAAAGTGTACCTGCTAGCACTTTAGCGACAACACCTTCATTAAATTAAATCTAATACTTTTCTCTTAATGTTCAGATCATCACCTTCTCTTCCGAAACCCTGTTTTACATTATTAATGTTAGTTTTGTATAACATGTCATTTTCTTTATATTAAAGAAAGCACTTTATAATGAAACTATTTATAACCCACGCTGCCTTTGCTTTCAGTGTTTCTCAATTCACAAAGGAACCTGGTGGACGTGAACCTAATTTATTCTGTTGGTTTGTTTTAAATGATTGCTAACTACAACCAAGTTTATTTTCTATAGAATCAATGAGGTAATCAGAACTGTCTACTAAGGTAGACAGAAAAATAGCCAAAAAATAGTCAGACACTTACGTGTGCCAAACAGTTGTCATCTGATATTAAACTCCTTCCCGTCATGATTTATATACACTAAACAAAACCAGGTTCCTAGTGCATTGTAACAGTCTATTATCAGTTTACTCATAGCACAAGAGGTTAATGCCTCCTGCTTCACATGAAAATGCAACATAATATTCAGGATACAAAAACACAAGTGAGTAACGAGGAAACTATTTGCTGTTCCAACCAAGTAATGGATTGTGGTCAGGGAAGTCAATTTCTAGCCTTTAAAAATCATTAATCCACAACGGCACCATTACATTTTACAGATGTCTGTAGAAGGATCACGGGGTGCTTGTAGCTTGCTATGGAAAGGTAATTTAAGGCAATATTGCCCATGGAAATTAAATCAACATTTTGCAAGTTTGAAGAAAAATACATCATGTTAGGTTTGTAAACTGTGATACAAAAATCGCTCAAAAGGAACTCTGCAACCCCTTCATCACCAAAACCGATGATATAGATGCACGATGAATGGTTACATGAAGGAAGAGCAGCTTTCATATTATGTGACATAGCTGGGGCTCAATAACATATATTATTTTGCAGTATATAATTTGCATTTAATCATAGCAACCAATCAGAGAGTTGTTTCACCAGACAGATAAAGGCTAATTGCTTATATTTTCCTGTGGTTCAGTGCAAATTTAGAAAATGAGTCCTATTGTGTCTTTAGAAAACAGTGGTAAGCAACAGTCTGGATTTCAGTGGAATCAAATGTGGCTTACGAAGTATGTGTACTAGCCTCACATAATGAGAGAGAATCAGTGTAATGTATTCACATAGCACAATTAGCATGTTAATTAAAGACTGGCCAAGATTTCATCGCCACAAAAGAGTTGATTGCTTTCAATATGACTCCAGCATCAAGATTACATTTTATTTGATGGTGTAGCGCTGCAGGACAGACCTGACCTGGGATTTCCACCCTTTCTTTCCCTTTATTTTCTGACGTTTTCTTTCTTTGTCTCTGCATGTGCTCCATTGTGTTAGTCTAAGGCAAATGAAAGTGTATTCTAATAATGCAGACATTTCAAGCTACAGATCTTTATGTAGAACTATATTTAGTCTGTGTTAAAAATGATGCACAATTGTAAGAAACACTGCAAAACAATTATAAGACCCATTGATTTAGGTCTACCACCCCCTCCCACATGCTACTTGCGGGCTCAATCTCTAAGAGGTTTCATATGCAATCTAGGACGAAACCTATGGTTTAGGTGTGTGTACAAGTTTAAAGTTATATAAAGACAGAATGATGGGCCAAGAAGGAAATTAAACTCCAAGTCAGGAGCATAAAGGGACACATTGTAGGAATTTCAGGTGGGAGGTAGGTGGGTAGGAGGGAGGGAAGGTTTGGAGAGGAACAAGTTGGGAATGGTCAGGAGATAAGGTAGGAAAATACCCAATGAAGTTAGGGTAAGGGGTAGGGGAACAGAAGGATACTTAAACAGGGTAAGAGGGAAGGGCAAGACATTTTTCTTCAGAATTACCCACCCGCCCATTACCTGTGGACAAGAAAAAATTGGCATAATTGAAGTGTATTTCAGTCTCAACTAAACCTTATTTTGCAGGTACCCATTGAGGTGAGGTGGTTGGAAGGCATGCCGGTCAGTGGCCAGATAGTGTAGAGCACTCACTGAATGGGCCTATAGGGCATTCGCCTTCATCCTGCAGCTGTATATCTTCGACTGAGCCAGGACGAGTGGGATCCCTGTGCCCCAGGGAGCGCAGGGCGGTGCGCCCCTAGAAATGTGAATACCGGTGTGATGTGTTGTGCAAGGTCGGGATCTGATATACGCCGTGCCTTTCTGCCATCAAAAGTGAATTAAAGATACTTGATCAATTCGCAAAGTAATTCCCTAGATCAAAAACATACAGATCCTAGTAATATTGCGTTAGAATAATAAACAGTCTGACAATCTGGACCCACATGCTGGTGTCCGTATCATTATTTCTGTGTCTGCGAGTATTATTACGGAAAGAGGTAACTTATGCCATCTGACATTAGGAGGTTAAGAATTGACCATAAATGTGGGCTGATAAAGACATTTCAAAATGAATGCCAATGGTCACTGCTAAGTGTGCTCACCTAAACATATAAATAGACACAGCTGTCCCTCTGTAGTACAACAGTCCTTCATATGCCCCACAAACCCTCATTCACTCTAGTCATATCACACCTTGACTACTGTAAGCTCATCCTTGTAGGTCTCCCACTCACCCATCTTGCCCCCCCTTCAGTCTATACTCAATGCTGCTTCCAGGTTCATCTTCCTCTCACGGCACTCTACCTCAGCTTCTCCTTTATGTCAATCCCTCCACTGGCTTTCCGTCCGCTTCAGACCTCTCTTTAAACTCCTTACCCTCACCTTTAAGGCCATCTCCTCATCCACTGCTCCCTTCCCTCATCAACATGTACACCCCTTCCCGCCCTCTCTGTTCTGCTATCCAGCGCTGTCTGACCACTTATCACCACATCTCATGCCCGTATCCAGGACTTCTCCCGTGCTGCATCTCTGCACTGGAATGACTTCCCTTCTTCAGTCAGACTCTCCTCCACATTGCAGGTTTTCAAACCCTCACTCAAAACGCACCTAGCCTCCTCCACTTAAAATCCTCACTGCATCCTACATCTATCCCTTCTTTTCCTTCCTTCCCCTCTCCTCTCACACCAGCAGTCCACTTCCTTCCCCCTACTTATGTCTTCCGTAAGTTCATCCCTCCCACTTAGTGTGTTAGCTCACGTGAGCAGGGCCCTCCATCCTAGTGTTGGTCCCTCCTCTACCACTCCCCCTTACTTCGTACAGTCTTGACCCCCTCTGCTACCCTTTTACCCCATCCCCACCTGGTGGCTTCCTCTCAACGCGCTCTATCCCCTCCTCCCTGATCTGCCAAGCTTGACACCTCACATTTGCCTTGCGTTCTGTGTTTGCTTCACTTTATTGTAATTTTGTGATCTTTTTAAATTTATATTGCATTTTATTATGTACTACGCTGTCCATCCCTACCCTGTATGTCTGTACTGTATTTCGTTGCATTTTGTACGGCGCCTTATAAACAATAATAATAATAATAATAATAACAACAACATACCCCAACTTTATTATACAACATACACAAGAGTCCTGATCCTTTAGTTTTATTTTCTTTCAAAGAATAATTCTTTCAAATATGCAACTATGTTTTATAATTGCATATTTGTAGATACATAGGTGGTTTGTCAGTAGCAGAATATAAGTCAATACACCACTCTAATGGAAATTCTCTCCTATGCAAGGCAAGAATTCTGGAGAGACAATGCCTATGGATGGAGGAGGTGTGAAGTGTGACAAGGCTATTGCAGCAATTACTGTATTAAGTATACCTCCCACCTGAATTGCAGTATTAACTCGTCTGTGCTTTTAAGGTGCCGGTGAAAGTATTTCACCCATTTCCGGACAGCCTGGTTTGAGACACCCACTTCATTACCTTATGTTAAAGTGTTTAATAATTAAATAGACATTAACTGATTTAGAATTCCTAAAAGCCCCAGCTGCTAATAGGAGTCCCTCTAACCCCCCAACACTGATGAGCATAAAACCAAGGCAGGTAAAATAATCGTTTTGTGCAAAAATCTCCAAGGGACATTTAAAGAGTCAATCATATACTAAAGAAAACATTTTTCCTTTGGTTCTTATGTTTCAACCAGAGAGCAGCAACAAGAGCCTTTTATAGGTCTGTTTACTTAATAAAGGAGTTTATGTGTGTATGTTATGTTTGTGAATCCCTCTTGCAGAAAATGGCAAATCATTTTTAGATGCAGTAAAGACGCTAAGGGCTAGATCCAGATTTATAAACGTTAGGGATTCACGCAAGACACTTAATTCTTCTTTAACATTAAAACTGCGCATGCCAGATATCACGCTCTGATCTTCTTGTGTACTAAACAAAATCCCGTATGCAAGGAGATCCATATAGAGGGGGATTTTATGCCTTCCGCATGCGCAAGGAAGGTGGGGTTAAGCATGCTAAGGAGGCATTGCGGACAGCTTCAGGCACTCCTCATGGATCTGGGTTTGGACGGAACGCAGATCCATGCGGATAACTTGAAGTAGGATTATGGACACATATATCATCCAAACTCCGCACGTGAGAGGGAGTGTCACGTCCTTCTTGCATGTGGACTTCCAGACGTACAAAACACGTCCAGAGGTCTGGATTCGGTCCCAAGTGCATTAAATAATCCATTTCCACATCAGATTAACATGTGTTACAAATAAGTAATGCACAGGTTTCGCAGCAACATTTAGCATTGAATACTCTACTTTATCTTAGCCTGGTTCATAAATATGCAGGTACCGTAGATGTAAATGAACAAAAATAAGAAACTTTCTTTGAAATGAAGATTTAATCTTAAAATATCATACTACTTATTAACTGCTTTTTTCTTATTTAAAGGTCCAGCGGGTCTGGAATGTTATTGAAAAATGTTCCCTCAGTAAGGACACAGTCATTTTTAATGTTACAGGCCTAATGGAGGATTATCAAAAAGTTCAGCTAGGGACAGCCAGAGAGAGAGAGAGAGAGGCTGGGCTTTATGTAATGCTCATTTGTCTTGGACACTGATATCATATCCACATTGGTCATTTAGTCAGTGGCTTTGACCTGAAGATAACCCTATTGAGTGTTACTCATTGTACAGAAGAAATGGAACATAAAAATAAAAGTCCATTCTAGAAACATGTTCATTTTGAGCATACATTACTGCATAACGCCAGATTGCGCACGTTGCTTTATGACATATTGCTAGTGTTTTTATTTTCTTGAAGACCTGAGTCAATTCAATGACATAGAAAGTGATGGCAGATAAGAGCCACATGGCCCATCCAGTCTGCCCAGTTGTTTATTTAAAACTATACTGACCCTGGACCCTATTTACCCTCAATTTAGTTTGAGATTTATGATATCCTTATATTTATTCCAAGCATGTTTATACTGTTCTACTGTGTTATCCTCAACCACCTCAGATGGGAGGCTATTCCACTTATCACCCTTTCAGTGAAGTAATTTTTCTGCACATTTCCTCTGAATCTACCACCCTCCAGTTTATATTCATGTCCTTGTGTTCTATTACACCTCTTCCTTTATATAATGTCCCCTCCTCTAGCAGGTCACCCTCCAGTTTATATTCATGCCCTTGTGTTCTATTACACTTCTTCCTTCGAAAAATACACCCTCCTCTAGCCGGTCATAACCCTTGATATATTAGAAAGCTGCTATCATATCCCCCTCTCCCTTCTCTGCTCCAAGCTATACATGTTTAGTTCCTCTAGCCTTTCTTGGTTTCTTACTTACCTAGATGATCCCTCATTTTGTGTTCCCCACCTGGCGTGTCTACCCTGTTACATATCTTTGTGTCATCTGCAAAAAGACATTTTCTCCTCAATACCACAGGAAATATCACCTATAAAGATATTAAATAGCACTGGTCCAAGTACAGAAGCCTGGGGTACTCCACTGGATACCTTACCATCCCCAGAAGGAATTCCATTTACTACAACCCTCAGCTGTCTATCCTGTAACCAAGGTCTTATCCATGCAACTATCTTTGAATTTCATTTTTCCACCACTACAGAGCCTTCAGTTGGACGATGAGAAAGGAATAATTTTTATTTTCTTCTTTTTAAATATCAGGGACATAAATGTCTTGCTGACTGCAAACAGTAGAAAGTTATAGTAGCAATCAAGAGACTGTTTTGTGCCAACAAAGAAGCACTTTATACATAAACTGCGGGGAGCTATTTCATATGCACAGTCCCTAAATTATCTCCAAAAAAGCCAGATCAGTTTTAGGTAAATGATTTCTTTTAAATTGTGCATTAGAGGTATACAGCAATACTATAATGGTACACTGGAAATACTGTACACAATCTTCAGGAAAAGTAATTCAATAGGTAAAATAACATTGATGTATAAAATACCTATCCCATACACTAACCTGCACAGTCTATCACACTCTTATATATTTTCAAAATCCTCCCTTTATTGGCTACTATTCATAAAGAAAGCAAGAATACCATATTCTCTGAAAGGATGAGCAGTTAGAAACACACAGGCCCCTCCTGCACATTTCCACCTTTACTTAGCAGCCTGGGCCTAAACACATACACTTAAAATCGAGAAGATTTTAGTAACACTGTAAACGTGAATGTAAAGATACAGTTAAACATTACAGTGTTTATGGGAAACAGAAAAAAAAAATCAAAAAGAGTAAACTCCTAATCTACCTTATTTTTAGTTCTATCCCACCACTCTTATTAGTATTACATCAATCTATAACAAACATCCTTTTGGTGGTCTTATGTTCAGGACTCTATCTTACTGTTATCCAGATGTCACGGGATGTAGTCGCCGATACTGTCAGCCATATTTTGACAACGATACAGCCACCAGCTGAATGGCAGCCGTATGATCAAAGGCCAGATCCTGAGCTACGTACACCAGCCGCTGACGTAAAATCGGCAATTTGTAATGTACTGCGCATGCACGCAGCAGATGTTATGCCACTTAACTCTGATCGTACGTGACTTCATCGTAACTACGAACGAAGGGGCAGGTCATCCTTACGACACCTAGAATTACGCTTTGTAGGTGGAGGGAGGCAATTAAATCGTACAGTTTAGGCCAGGTTAGGCTGTTACGTACGTCAATTCATTACGTCCGTCCGTAGTTACGCTGTGAAAAGTTAAGGTAGGGTTTGGCAAACGTAAATCCTTTCAACCTGTTACCAATAGCGACAGGCTATGGCAGGTTTAAGGTTAGGGCTTAAAGGGAAGGCTAAGGTTAGGGCTTAATGGGAAGGCTAAGGTTAGGGCTGCAGGCCATAGAGGGTTAGGGCTAGGGCTGCAGGAAACAAAAGGTTAGGGAAGGGTTAAGATTAGGGTTAGCATAAAAGCTGACCTTCCATCAGACAAATCTTTGTGACCTGAGTTTCAGCACCGCCACTTTTTAAAATGGAGACTGCTGGCAAAGGCCGGCACCCGCCTATCAACTGCCATACCATGGTCTGACGGAAAACAGTACTGGTAACCACACCCCATGTCACCACATACTGACAGCCAAACACAAATGACTTCTCTTCACAGTGCTACACAAACAGATCGAGGGGATTGGCCTGCTATGCACCTGCACAGAAGGCTGGATCCAGTGGGGATCCAATATCAGATCACAGCTGCTGCTGTGCTTGAAGACTCTTATTATTTCTAACTTCCTCTGTGTACATATGAACCAGAATATAAGGAGGAGTTATTCATAATACATGGATCCATGCGTACATGGATCACTCAGATTTACATTTACCAGTTATTGGTCGTGTCCATAAATAATTTATTCACATGTATTTATTACTACATTGTATTTCTGTCTCCTTGGGCAATTACACATATCTTTACACTGTAAACATTATATTTCCTTACTTATAAATGTGTTCTGGATATTTTTTCCTGTTAAGTAATGTGCAGTGATGTTTCTTTCTGCCCAAGGTAAGTCTTACAAAAGCAAATAAGGAGAATAATTATGTGTTTTTCAGTATGGTAATAAAAGGTTCACAGAAGTCAAGGGAATCCATTGTAAGCCTTTTATAGGATATACTTCTGCTAAGTCCATTCCTTTATGCATTTCGTTAGTGTGTTAGGATGTCAACATTATGATTTACTGTCTCAGGCTAAAGATGATGTCATCTGGTTGAACAAGGTCAGAGTCCCTAAAGACATTACCCTGACAATAGAATGAGATCATGCTGTATACTTATCTGTGACTAGAAAAACATAACACACAAAGCTATCTCCATTTATTCTGCACTATGCTTTGATTAAATATATCAAAGTCCCTTTAAATGATTATAATACTTTAAAATAATAATAACAAACTAATAACTAAACTACTTCTACTGTGCTTTTATCTATGAAACAGTATATGTGTGTGTGTGTGTGTGAATAGAATGATGCTGTATACTTATCTGTGACTAGAAAAACATAACACACAAAGCTATCTCCATTTATTCTGCACTATGCTTTGATTAAATATATCAAAGTCCCTTTAAATGATTATAATATAATACAATAATAATAACAAACTAATAACTAAACTACTTCTACTGTGCTTTTATCTATGAAACAGTATATGTGTGTGTGTGTGTG
>WWET01001686.1:118747-129104 GCA_011038615.1 Limnodynastes dumerilii
GGTGAAGACCACACGAGTTCTGGATCAGGCCCTAAGAGTCAATGTGTGCACACATAAGGGGCCTGATCCAGACCTACACTGACTGGCGTTAAGGAAAACGTGAGGGAAAATACGCTCGCACAGAGGGAGTGTCGGGCAGAGTGCACGCCGATACGCTGTGCTTTACTAAGCACAGCACATCGGCGTAGGTCTGGATCAGGCTCAATAAGAGTATCTTCTTTAAAAGTATCCAGCAGGGAGATAAATTCTTAGCTCAATGATGGTAATAAGTTAATAACGATGTCTCAACTCCAAAAAGCTTTTATAAAAGTCTATGATAGGTGATAGACACCTGGGCTCCAGATTGTAATAAGGCAGACAAACGAAACATCAAATGGCACTCAAATGAGTGTACATGTGAAGCTGTTATCCGATAGTGTAAACAATCAGCAAGTCGGAAGTTCAAACAGTAGATAAAACTGTGACACTTTACCGGACCAGAGCGCGTAGCTAGCGGGATGTAAATCAGCGGAATCCACCTCTCCTCCAATGGCGCCTGCACCAACCGCTCTGTATGGTTGAAGGAGTCTGTATGAGAGCAGAGGTTCAGGTGTTGTGCTGCTACTGTTTATCCGGCTTGGATTTTCAGTGCAGCAGATTGTATTGGAAATATCAGTCCGAAACGTTAGCTCTTAGACTAATGAAGAGCTGAATTAGATATGCTTTTCCTGAGTGGATAGAGTTCAGTTTTTACATAATGAGCCAGGTATCGGTGAAAAGGTGAATTAAGATAACGGGTCAGTCAGAGTAGCTCCACTTTAGCTACTTAACGCATTTCTTCATTTATCAAATGATTTCATTAGAAGGTAGATAGATCTCTACATTTTTGTCAAACTACCTGTTCATTATTTAGAGGTTGATTATTGTCTCAGTAGTGGTTTATACTATAACATTGCAGGTTGCCCTTCATGGACAAATTCCCGTCTGATATATGATTATTTATTTATTTATTTAGTATTCTAAGCGCTTATTTTTCCTCTTCTATATATTTTGCCTTATGAAGGACTGTCTCTTCCTTCATTTTTAAGCAGCTGGAATCTAAATAATTAATTATCACAATCCGACTTATTTAGCATTCTCATTTATTGTATACTATTCCCACTAGCGCAGATATTGTTTTTTCATGTAGCTTAACAAATAGAGAGGGAAAAGGGAGGAAAAACTGTGTTATGCTTAGGGTACAATGGGGTCATAACTTATCTCAGATTCCTATACATACAAGGACCTTATAATAGACAGAAACCTAAAAAGTGTCACGATAACTGGCCACAGTCAAACTTTACATGTAAAATCCTTTGAAGATAAATCTGAGACTTGCTTTTCTAGTTTTTGAAGAATTGTTATAAGATTTCCCCTATGTCCTCAGTTTCCTCAATGTGAGTGACACAAAGTGCTGGACACAACATCAAAACACAAGGACACCAAAATACATGTCACTTCCCCCAGGATACAGAGGCCAGAACATCAGAAGGGGAAAAGTAGTGTGCAACTTTTAAAAACATCCTTTACATGAAAAATGTGAAGTCTACATCCGACTTTATGAAAGCAAAATAATGAGACAGTATATAGTCATCAGCACTGACTGGTATGACTGGTACTGACTAAGCAATGGACTCCAGTGACTCACAACAGTTTTATGTTTCAGAGCATGTTGTGTACTATCCCATCCAGTGAATAAGAATGGGACGAAGTTGCGAGCAAGAAAATCCCCTTTTAGAAATACAGACAATTGAAAGCTAATCTTCTGCTTTCTCTAATTTGAAAAGGGAGCCATTTTTTTTTTAGAATGGGTAAGTAAGCCGATCAGCCTACTTATCCATTCATTTTTCGGAAGCCTTTGGACCCGTCGCATCGCCGCAAGACATCCATCCACAGCAGACCCCATCAGAGAGGTGAGTAACATTCTGTGGGTAGGTGAGTCTAAGCTTACACTGCAGGGAGGGAAATCTTAGGGTTAGGCTACAAGGAAGGGAATCTTAGGGTTAGGCTGCTGGGAAGGGGAGAGTTAGAGTAAGGTTAAATAAGTTATGTAAGTGTTATAGGAGAAAAACACATACCATTTGCAGCTCTGTCTTTCGGTCCAAGGAACATCAATTGCTTCTCCTCCACGAAGCAGAAGCAATCGATTTCTTCAACCATTTGTTATTCACTGGTATGAAATGGTCCTTTCAATAAAGGGGCCGTTCGTACCGAAAACCCACCCCCTGTAAGAATATATATATTTTTTTATAAACATCTTTAATTGATATAGGAATTTTATAACTTCATAACTTCTGTATCTATCTATCTATCTATCTATCTATCTATCTATCAACTTTTGTATGATGTCTGCATATATGTCCACACCCTTCACACCCTCGGCCTCTCTGGCACTGTCTACTCCTGATTCTCCTCCTATCTCTCAGACCACTCCACGTTGCCGTGCCCCAGGGCTCAGTTCTTGGTCCCCGTCTGTTCTCGCTATACACCTCCTCTCTGGGTGACCTCATCAGCTCCTTTGGCTTTCACTACCACCTCTATGCCGATGACATTCAAATCTATCTCTCCTCCCCTGCCCTCTCCCCCGAACTTCTGTTAAAATTGTCAGCCTCTCAGCCATGGATGTCCAAGCGTTTTCTGAAGCTTTTTCTGAAGCTTAACATGGACAAAACTGAAATCGTAGTCTTCCCTACTACACGTATCCCCTCTACCCCTACTATATCTATTACTATTGGCGACTCCACCATCTCCTCCTCCAACCAAGCCCGCTGCCTGGGTGTCATCCTGGACACCTCTCTCTCCTTCAACCCCCCCTCACATCTGCGCCCTCTCACTGTTCTGCCGCTTTCCTCTTCACAACATTGCTCATATCAGACCCTTCTTAACTGCAGAAACCAAATAAAACACTCATTCACTCTCTTGTTGTCTCCCATCTGGACTACTGCAACATTCTCCTCTCTGGCCTCCCTTTGGTCCGCCACACACCCCTACAATCTATACTAAATTCTGCAGCCAGACTCATCTTCCTCTCCCAATGCACTGCCTCCACCTCCCCTCTCTGTCAATCTCTACACTGGCTTCTTGTCCCTTTCAGAATTCTCTTGAAGCTCCTCACCACAACTTACAAGACTCTCTCCTCCTCCACGCTCCCTGCCTCTACTCCCTTATTTCCATCCATACTCCCTCCCGTCCACTCCAACTCCAACCTTATAACTAACTCTCACTCCCGCATCCAAGACTTCTCCCGGGCCACCCCTCTCCATTGAAACAACCTACCACATCCTATCAGGCAATCCAGCACCCTCAAAAAGTTCCCTTAAAACCCACTTCTTTTAGCCAACCCTTCCTCCACCTAAGCTTACCTACCCCCCCATCTTCATCCCTGTGTCTCCTGTTTGTTCACCCTCTCTCACTTAGCATGTTGGGCCTGATTCAGAGGCTGAAAATAAGAACTTAAAGTTACACCTGGGCTAAACCAAGTTGATTTCAGGGGAGTCAAATTTCATTTGTTGCAACAGTATTATAGTTAAAAGGTGATGTTTCCCAGCTCAAGTCTAATTAGCAGTTTAAAAGTGAAGCTGATCAGGTATCTGTGTGCAAAAAGTAAAAGCAAAACATTCTCCCTGCATGCATAGAATAAAATTAACTTGACTCCCCCTGAAATCAACATGGTTTTGCCCAGGTGTAACTTTAAGTTCTTATTTTCAGCCTCTGAATCAGGCCCGTTATCTCTTATGAGCAGGGTTCCCCTCCCTCTACCCTGTCCTCATCACTTCCCACCTTTTTCTCTCTACTGTCTATCTCTCTCCTTAATTGTCTGCTTCTACACACATATCCAGCATCTTTATATACCTTACATATTGTTCCGCTATTTTTGTACTGTATTTTATTTTTCTCTGTTTATCCTCTGTTAATTATTGTATTGTGTATGTAACTATTGACTTTGCTATTTCCTCTGGACGGCACTGTGGATACGCCTTATAAATAAACGCTAATAATAATAATAATAATAATAATAATAATAAATAAGTGTCACTGTTGTTACAACTGCTTGGAATGCTAATGGATATGTCCTGTCTGGCAGAGAATGGGTGTATTTTGCAGCTCTGATGATCTGTATTTCCAAAAACCACTTTGCGGCAGTGAAGCTTTTTCGTTTTGTGCAGTTTCCAGCGAGAACGCATCATTCCCGTGAATGCTGTCTCTCCAAAGAGTCCAGAAACATCAGGTAGGTTTTCTTCATCCTAACCATCTCCTTCCAGCAACCTACTTCCTCCCCTAACCATCCTAATCCCGCAGCCTAACCTTAATTTTCCCGTTTCCGCAGCCTAACCCTAGCCATTGCTGGGAACGGAATATTAAAAAAAGATATCGGCACTGATACAGCTGTGATTAAGCTGTTGGCTGTATCGGTGTTGTAAATGGGATTGCTGCCATTGCGACTACTTTGCCAGAGAATGTTCCACTTGGAACATTCAGCAATATTTTGGGGATAAAGAAAGGGGTTATGGTGGCCTAGCCTTAAGGGAGGCCCTGTGGTTCTATAAAATGGATTTTTATGGGTATTGAGGTGGATATCTTGTATACCTCCCAGTGATTCCCCATGGTAACTTGTATACCCCCCAATGATTCTCTGCGGTGTATCCTATGAGTTCCTTAAGGAATTCAATTACTAGCTGTTTGCACCTGTGTTCTACCCATGTGGCCAATCAATTCTGTCCCCTGGCACTGTATAGCCCCCGAGTCCCTAATTACAACGGCTGGTAGAATGCTTCCATTGCTGTGCATAAATATTTCTTTGCTGGTTTCTGGATCCTGGCTGCTGTTTTTATCCACATGGTTTTGCCTTGATGTTTTCTCTTCAACCTTTGGCTTATCATGTGGTTGTCTACTTCTCTTGCTTAGCAGCAGCCTCTCGTATGTGAGGATCCTACAGATGAGAAGAGTTGAAAAGTAGTGCTCCAAGGGCTGACTACAAAGAGGACTCACAACATTACACAAATACACACAGACTAAGCACACAAGGAATGGCAATGAATAAGCATTAAATATTAATAGAAAATCTGTATAGTGTATGTAAAACAAAGTATTAATTGTGGTTCTCAAATTACATTTATTGTGGTATAAGTTGTTTTAAAGAGGTGGGAAGTTCCAGTGACACAATTTCACCTCTTGGCAAAATGGCAGCTTTGCACTGTTACTATAAGTTACATTACCTAATATTTTCTTTCTATTATAAAATTGTAATTTCTTGACAGAAAATCTAAAGTAAATAATGAAATTCTTTCTTCCATGCGCATAATGATTTCTTATGAGGAAATCTGGAAGGAAAAAGAAATGCAAAATTTAGCAAGTAAATAACTTCCTGTATTCTATATGAATGCTGAAGCTGTAAAGTTTAAACCAGGTTTCAGATTCACATTATTGCAGCCCTCGCCTATCCTTTGTACTGGCATAATCTCATCACTCAGACACTTTAGCCCAATCATATGCTCTCTGTACACAGTTGATCATCACTAGACATCGGATTATATGCACTATCAAAATGCCAAAATATGCATGCAAATATGCACTAAAAAAGGGTGAAATATGCACAATCAAAATACTATTTATTATTAGAATTAACGTTTATTTTCACAATATATGGGAAGCAGTACTCACATGTTGATCTATCTGGTATTTTTTTGATGAAATTATTCGCTTGTCACAAACCTTGCAGAAAATCACAGTGCCATCAGTCGTAAATTGGCCTGGGTAATTTTTTATCCAAGATTCCATTAAAGTCTGGGTAATTTTTTTCACTGGTGGCATTATTTTCAACAAAAATAAGATTTTCGTAGGTTAAAAAACACAGCAAGCAATTGAATCACAAACAATTAAATTGCGTGAAGCAACGAGTGCCGTACTCCCTTCCCCCCGCGCGCGCCGCATCCCGCCAAAGCTTTCGCCTAGTGCGAGCCAGCAGATCGGGTTCAGTGCGCTTGCCGAGTGCGTGTGAGGCGCACGTCACTGGCTGCGGCCCGCCACCAGTCCCGCGTAATACAACACGCCTAACACATTTAACTACTGAAATAAGCACTGTCAATGAAAAAGTACTAAAATATGCAATAACGCTATAAAAATAATCCGATGTCTAATCATCACTTTCCAGCCAAGATTTTGAAAGTACATTTAGGTGCTATTTCCCCAAGCACCCCCACATTATTCTCTGTCCGCATAAAGAGAAGGTATAACTGCAGCTTCTCCTTTGCTAATTCATGTCAGGGGTCTAGTTACTGTAAACAATCACGTGTTTCAGCTGAGGCGTCTCTTCTAATATATTGCCACAGTTGCTGTCCTCCTGCAACCTTTGCCCTTGTAGATCATACTCCCACGTTTGAAACCAGGCCTGGTGCTACCACTAGGCAGATGCTTAGGGTGCCAGGCCTGGAGGTTAAGGGAATCGTGGCATAGGGATCTTAACGTATCAGCCACTGTGAAACAGCTTGGCAAATCTACTGTAGCAATGCTTACTTTACCTGCTCAGTCGCTCAACTGAGCAAGTAAGGTAAGCACGGCTGTAGGGGATCACTTGAGCTGAAGCTCTGGCATAGCACTGTACCAAGCAGAAGCTGCAGCTCAGCTGATCGCCTGTAAGAAATACTGAGGGTTGCCGGATAAAGGCAGGGTGACAGGCCAAAGCTTTGCCTGGGGCGCCCAGAGACATAGCCTTGGTCCTTTTGTAACCTCCCTTCTCTGACTAAGACAGTATGTTTGTAAATTTGTATGTAGCTCTGACATAGAGTAGTGCCTCTAAAGTTAACAAGTGCCGCATATTTTACACTGGTAGACCGTGTAACCATGGCCTCAGCATTAGCTTCATTATTTGCATGCATTCATTTTATACAAATGACACAGTTTGGATTGGAACGTAGAAAGGAAAATGTAAAGTTTATTAGGTAGTGAAAATCAGTAATATATATGCCCTATGCAAGGTACACACCGAGGCTTTATCTGCCGATTATCATGCAAATCACATAATAAACGATCTTATCAGTGTGTACTGTCCAATAACGATCCAGAATCATTTGAGTCTGTAATTGTTTGATCGCTGGATTTGATTTTTAGGAGCTCCTAATATTTCAGATCAACGATGCACAATGTCTTTCACAGGACAGTAGCAGAACTGCATGATGGGAAGAAATGAACGACGATCCAGTAAGGGAGTGTTTCATGTGTACTCTGTAACATAGGGAACATAATGGTTTGAAAAAACAGTAACAATGTTATATCAGTACTGATATGTCTCAGTGTGTGCCCTTGCTTAGGTTTCATTAATCATAGGTACTCTGCAGTTCACAATAGTCTTTTATACTGTGTCCTGTGTGGCTAATGATGATGATTAGAGTGTAACACCCATTTAATTAAGTTATCATTGCTTTCTGTGGTAGGACTTGTCAGAAAATATGATAATCTGCATGGTGATAAAGCATGTGCTCTGCAAGAATACTGGTGGCTAATGAGTTAAAGATAATCCCATGAATACTCATATGTCAATAAAGTTTGCATACCACAGATACGTTCCCAGACATTGCTGAGTGAATGATACAGCTGATAAGACTGAGTGTTTCAGTGCTGTGTAATGATTCACAATTTGCTTTGCTGCAGGTAAAGAGGTGGTTTTGGAGAGCAAATGAACAGAGATAACTTGTTTGCTCAGTCTTTCATATTCTGCATTCTAAATCCCTGCTGCTTATTCTCAAGTGACAGGCAGGTAAGCACTGAATATATGAAGTAAGGTCACAAAATCCAGATGACAGGGGTTGCTCTGAGACCCTACAGATCATTGAGACTACATTTTAAATAAAAGAAACAAAAAGCAGCAGCATAAGTCACTCCGTGGCCTAATAAGCCGGAAAACACTGTTTAAAAAAAAACAACAAAAAAACACAAAAAACTATTTTGACAATGTAGGACTTAACATTCCCTGACAAAAACAATGTAACCTTCCACAATGGAGCAAGCTCTGTAACAATGTTACATTGGAGTACAGTCTGAAATGGCAATTTATCATTGTAGCAATAATGGATTACGATAATAACCACACATTACAATATGACAATCTCACATTCTACAAACTGTTTAAATAAGGAATCAAGTTTAACTATACATGTTAGGTGGTATTTCACAAATGTAATCAGTTCTAGATGAGAGGAACATACAAATGCCTTTATGAATATAATGTAGTAACCGTAATTATATGTGCTTTTGTGTCATCATTTCCACACCAACACTGCATCTGTGAAAGCTGAATCCATCAGGGTGCAATGTAGGCTATCTCGCAATGTAAGCCTGACTTCATACCAGCAGGGCAAACCATATTTTACATATTATTATTACGTTTTTAACCATTATACACAGAGCTTCAGTCACAGAGATTCCTCCTGAGGCCCCCAAGTGTTTATGTTTAAGTCTGTAAAATATTAGAGAGGTCAGAGGTTACTTTTGCCAGAAATAAAAGAAAACAAAAAACCGGGGTGTCAGAGAAAAATAAGACATTTGTTGGAAGAATCATTTGAAAAGCAAACTGAGCAATTTTGGAGGGGTTTGCGATGTCTGAATCCACAGACAATACACATGGGGCTTTCAAGGACAGATCCTGTCCTGTAGTACACACCAAAATGTTGTTTTGCTGCAGTAAGTACATGGTAACAACATTCATGTGACGTTTTCCTTTAGAAGTAATACTGCATTATTGACTACAGAATATTAATTATGGGTGATCGTTACAGATTACAGAAGCAAATGATCTATTGATGTCTGTAACACTAATGGAATGCTAAACTGTAATATTAATGCAAATGCAGCAAACAGTATAGGCAAATTGCTTTGAGAACACAGGCACATTGCAGCCAATCATTGGAAATGTTTCCAGCCCCAGGCTTCATACTCTTTAACTGTTTCTTATAGAATACTGCTCATTTTCAATGAAGTAAAACACTATTACATTTCTGGGTTTGAATCTTTAATAATTGTGTAAATGTAAGAATCTCATGAAGTGTGCCTCAGTGATATAATGACCCGTTGTGGGCACAGTATGACTCACAATTACATGGAACTCAAAGTAATTAGAAAAAAAAATCTAACAGAACTTGTAGGCGGGGAAGAGACTGGCTGCCTGCTAACTAGGGAGCTCTCGTGTACTATAAATATCACTACTCTCCCTTTAAGCTCCTTTTAAATATATCTTTCATGTGAGACAAACACAAAACCCATATATTTGATATACAAACCCTCTGCTCAAACTGCAGACTTCTGTACAAAGTGATGAATGAGAAGTGTGCATTGTGCTGGGCTAAAACCAACTTTGAAAACAATTACCAATGGCAGGTGTTGCACTTCAGTGGAAGGGGGGGAATGATAAAATGCTGCAGTGTAAAAGCCTTGGAGGTTTCTAATGCACCACATTACACATTGCTGTCCCGATTTTCAACATGACAAGAATACAAACTGCCATAGTTATGATGCTGTGAAAGGCGAGATTTCTCAAACAGTACATTGCGTCTCTTGATACATTTTCCACTAGGGCTTTATAGGCCAGACCACTGATCCGTGCTCTATGTTCCTTCAGTGTAAAACCTACATAAACAATACAATATCAAGAACACACAAGCCAAGAACATGCTGTTAAACAGTACAAAACACTCATACACACACAATACCATTCATTAAAACCTACACAGCCACTATAGACACACCATTTATATACATATATATAATACATAGTGTGTGTATATATATATATATATATATATATATATATATATATATA
Organism: Limnodynastes dumerilii; assembly: GCA_011038615.1. NCBI lineage: Eukaryota > Metazoa > Chordata > Amphibia > Anura > Limnodynastidae > Limnodynastes > Limnodynastes dumerilii. The sequence goes on from WWET01001686.1 coordinate 128,577, forward strand.
CATACAAAGTTCAGTAAAGTGGGCACACTGGGCTGGATCCAGACTTAAGAAGGAGCTTGTAATTAGGAGAGGAAAGTTACTCCTGGGCTAAACCATGTTGATTTTCCTCTCTTAGGTCCGTATTCAGAGTACCGGACGTCTTTCAGACCGCATATACGCAATCTATGTAAGAAAAAGATACGTAGATTACCTTAAAAAATTACTACGCATGCGCAGTAGTAAAAATCGCTAAACACCGGACGAATATGTTATATGTCCGGTACTCTGAATACGGGCCCCAATTATCAGGTGATCGGGCCAATGATCTCTATATACATTATTGGTCCAATTATCCAATTATGAGGTGATCCGGCCAATAATCACTGTAGTTAATGACCATGGGCCTGATCCAGAACAACGATGTAGCGCTGAGCGTGCTAACGCTCAGCGTTACATCGCTGACTCCCCCCTGGCACTCCCCCTGTGCGGGCGTATGGCCCCTTCCTTACGCCGGGTGAAGGCTACCCTAGCTTCGCCCGGCGTAAGGAA
>WWET01001686.1:160987-184456 GCA_011038615.1 Limnodynastes dumerilii
CCCCCCCAGCCTAAACCTAAGCCCCTCCCGCAGCCTAACCCTAAGTCTCCTCCCACGCAGCCTAACCCTAAGTCCTCCTCCCCCCCAGCCTAAACCTAAGCCCCTCCCGCAGCCTAACCCTAAGTCTCCTCCCACGCAGCCTAACCCTAAGTCCTCCTCCCCCCCAGCCTAAACCTAAGCCCCTCCCGCAGCCTAACCCTAAGTCTCCTCCCACGCAGCCTAACCCTAAGTCCTCCTCCCCCCCCAGCCTAAACCTAAGCCCCTCCCGCAGCATAACCCTAAGTCTCCTCCCACGCAGCCTAACCCTAAGTCCCCGGCGGCGGTGCTTCCACTCACCCATTCATAAAAAAAAATTCTAAGAGGGCTCGCATTCGAAATAGGGACAGATGGAAAACAGCTTTCGGCTGTCCCTACTTCGCAATGCGAGCCTTCGCAGCGGAGACTTGCAATGAGCAGAGAGTTACAGATCCTGTGAAAATCTTAGAGAACCAGCAGGGATATATTTTGAGACAAAAAAAGATAGATGGGTGCAGTTTTTTTGCTTAATAATAATTTAGGTTAATAAAGGATTTTGTCTTTCATTCTGTAAAATACAGTCAACCAAGAAAAAGACTAACAGAGTGGACCAGCTCTAGAAGAGCATTAAGCAAGGAAAATCAGTTTAGCTGCTGCATGCTCTATAGACTATAGGGGGGTAATTTTATATTGTAACAGACCAATGAGTAGAGCATTGCAATAATCACTGCAGGAGAGTGGAAATGTTATAGCTCAGCTCTAATAAGAAACATTATAGCTATTTAAACAATACTCAGATCACTGGAACATAGTGGGTCTATCTATTAAATAGGTTAGTATATAGCAGATTACAAATTTCCAGTGGTACTTTGTAACCTTTCTCCATAAACGCCCAGACATTTATGGTCATTATTGTCTTTGAAACACTTTTACAAATATAAAAATATATTAATGTGATTAAAAGTCACACAGAAACAATGGCATAAAGTGTAGAATGTATTTAGTAGGATCAAAACAGTAATTGCCCCTTCAGTCATAAGATCAGTATAAAGCAGTCATCAAAATATTATTTTAGCCAGAAATCGGTATTGCCAGAAGTTTATCAAACAACACATTTCATTTCATTTGGTGTTTATCTTTTTCCACAGCCTTCAGTTCTTTCTAAATCTCACGGAGCTCCCACCGTGCTAGTCTAATGTGTTCTTAAAATCCCAAAGCTTTCTCATTTGTGAAATTCTATTCTACCCCAGACAGACACCTAACATCTGGAATTGGAGCAGGGTGTGCCTTCTAGGCAGGATCAACGGTTATCTTAATGAGAGCAAAACTAAACTGGGCACATTTCTCCACGATTCATTTTAAAATGTTGGATTTTTTTTTTAAAGAACAAATTAGTATGGTAGACTTTCTCCTGGCCATTATATCTGCAAACAGCATTTACAGATATTTACCGAATGGAAAAAATATATAAATAATATCAGAGGTCAGCCTTATTTTGTTATTGGAACACAACTACAGTAAATGTAATCTTGGTATAAGGTAGCAGACAATTTTCATTGTAATATCTAAATATACTGACTAAATTCTATGTTAAAAATGGCATATCTTGTTAATCAGTTGTTCATGAAAAGCATTGCTTTTTTTGTCAGTAACACACAATGCAAATGAGAACTTATTTAGCAAGCTTCTGCAGTAAGAACAAAATTCTCAAACCATACAAGTCATTTTATAAGTGCACCTTTGTATGTGTATTATATACACATATACACAAATACAGTTAAAGAATAAAGTCTAATTTGCACATTATATACCAGCAACCATTAATAGATGGAAGACCATAATAAAATATTCAGAGATGTGCACTAGAGAGCCAAAAAGAAAATCTGGATTATTCCTGTAAGCGTGCAAAACAACGTTCCATAATGGCTGCAATAAGATACCAATGGAGAGAACAAATCCTAAGATAATAAGTAATCACATGTAAGCAAAAATTGCAAAAGTATGGGTTCATTTTTAACTGTCACACTTTCTTGCTCTATACTATATAAAGTAATACAGGTCATATTTCCATGTATAAATGAAATAGAGGCCCCATCTGCTGAGCTTCAGTTTAATATGGCAACTATTTATTTACCTCCCAGTGACTGAACACCAGCTGAGGGCTGGCCAGGCCACTTGTCCTCTTCCTTATTTCATCAGCAAAGCCAAAGCTTTCAGCCACAGGCAACACTGCCTTGATAATGAACATGTCTGTTCCTTCTTTCATCTCCTCCAAAAGAACACGACCTTCTCTTTTCGACAAGACACCATACATGCGACCTGTGAAAAAGTTCCAAAGACAAAAATGAACAACAAAGAACACGGCTTTAAATCAGTGCATCAAAAGAGAATGACTTATTTGGGAAACATCAACTCGTGCCTGCTGTGAATACATACAATGTCAATGTTAACCACTTGAAAATATAGAATTAATAAATGTAACATTTAAAGTCTTAAATATATGAATATAATTGGATTCTGGGGAAAGAACATAATATTTGCGGGGTCTCCAAGAATCTATTGATATCAGTAAAGAATGAGAAGGGCTGCAAATATTAATAAAAACAGGATGTGTGTTTATTTTAAGGAGTCATTTGATCTGCCGAGTAGATCTTTTTTTTTTTTAGATAACTTTTCACACTTTAAACCACCTAAATACAGAATTTAGGTACGCTGGGTCGGATTCACAAGACCGTAATTTTTAATATTCGTGCCTAATTTTACGATTCTAGCTACTACGCATGTGTAGTAACTATTTTATGCTATCTATGTAGCGTGTCGTTACGTAGATTGTGTACATGCGGTCTTTAAAGACCACATGTACGCAACCTATGTAACGAAACGCTACGTAGATAATGTATAATAGTTACCACGCATGTGTAGTAGCTAGAATCATAAAATTAGGCACGAATGTTAAAAATTACAGGGTTGTGAATCTGGTCTTTTTCTTTGATGGATTTTATTAGGCAGGATGTAATAATTTCACTAATATCACCAACGCCTGAGGTACTTCATGCCCCCTACCTGTTGTATGTTACCCCCCTCCAAAGTTCATAGAAGACATGTAAACTTTAATAACAAGAGATACGGAAGTCAATATGTGTACAGTACAGAATCTTAATTTGCAGTCACCTACATTGATCCTCCAAAAAATCATTGCACATATATTTTTTTTATAAAATATAGGCTTCTTGATAAGTGTAATGCTGTGCTAGGCATGAAGGTAAAGGCCTTAAGCCTGTACATATGGAGCTCATTGTAAACTGCAGAGTCACCTAAGAATGTCTGACATCAATAGCGCAGTGTTCTCTTCTGTTCTATGATCTTTTATCAGAACCATATGTTTACCATTGTGCTACCCAGTACAGTTCAGTGCACTTTTATAAATATGATATTTGACATTACTGGTCAAGAGTTATTATCCTGTACTACAATCTATAGTCTATGCTTTGGAGGCAATAGCTAGTAATGTCATGAGAGCATAATTTCATTCTTTGAGTCTCCAAAAGGGACAACAGTACAGGTACATACCGCTGTGATGGACAGCAGGTGGACCTTTAAAGTCTTCACCTGCAGCCTTAGCTCCATTTTGCTTAACTGCAAGATTTGTATTTTACAACTGCAATTACAACAGCCAGCATGTTATTACATAGTGATATTTTAAAGCAATGCATTTAATGAGCAAGATCTAAGATTAAGAGCAATGTGCAGCCACAGAAATGTATTATGTTGCCCATACCTGAGCTACAGCATGAGACATATTATTAAAGGAAAGTTTTACAACTTCTTAAGGGGTGTCACCAAAGCATGTTTATGTGGAATACTCTCCCTAAAATCAGCTGGCAAGTTTTAGAACCAAGGTAGCCCTTAAATGAATAAAAACTTAGTTCATATTTGTAATAAGTTAAGAATTTAAGCAAAATAAAACGGTCTCACGTGAACACCTGTCACCCCCTTGGAGGAATAAACAAAAAAACACATGGGAATGTACACACTGATACAATATTGTACCACACGGTCATTCATCATGTGATCAGAACCTGTGGTCAAAGTGAAAACTCTGAAGTGGTGATATGGAAACATAAAAAATAATAGAAGTGAATGAGGATTTATAGATTTTATTAAATCAGTCGGAGAAATGATGGTATGGCATACCGCCATATAAATACCGCCATTCCACAGTTCGAGCTCTGATCAGAATCATAGATGGGTGAAAATACTGTGCTGTGTACCCAGCTAAAGACGTTTGAATAACTGACATAGGGAGATATTCATGGTGGTCGATCTGACCTCTAAAAAAAAAAACCCTCTACAAAGCGCACTAGTAACAGATACACTGAAAACAACATGAATTCTTAATACCCAGTTTAGGTAAAACACAACCAATGGCTTAAAAGTTCATAACCCAATTTTAGTAATGCTAAACTATTGTGGAATCTACTAGACAATTGTAGGACAGCACAATTCATCTAGAGAGCATGTACATGGTCATACTATAAAGATCTTTAAAACCTAGGTTTTCTCAAAATGGCAAATCTACCTGTGGGTTGGATAAAAACATGCCTAAGTAAGTTTTCCAAAAGAAAAGCCCTAAATCAACCCTAGATTACAACGTAGTCATACTGTTACTGACTATTATTGCAGGGGAAAGAACCGGTAGCCAGTGTCTAATATGAAATCCTAATTGTATACAGTAAAATGTGGGATCTTAATAAGCAAATAATTGTACAGTTACAATAAAATGATGTGTATGTTAGGTGCAATCCTTCAAACGTGTAATGAAATCCGTGTTACTATTCTCCCAAAGCAAAGCAGAGCATTTCTTTAATCATAAACCTTTATAATACTTTTTATTGTATTCACACTATAGTTTTAAAGTTGAGATTTTTTTTAATGACATATACTATTGAGGTCTGCACTACAATAAGTGAACTCTGGCAAGATAGCCCAGAGCCTGCCGGATAGTGTTCTTTTAGAAGTAAGAGTTTAAAGGAAGGCTGATGAAGAACATTTGTAAAATGTGCCTTGGGCCTTGAAGTTCAGTGTTTAGAGAAAAAAATTTTTTTTTCAGGCTTAGAATTACTTACTTATTTTTCTTGTTCTTCAGATACATCAAAACATTTCCTCAATCACAATTAAGATTAGAGAGGAAAAATAAAAGAGATCCATACAAAATATTTCATGATTGCATATTTCATTCACACAGAAACCAAGTCATTTAATTTACCTAAAAGCTTATTTAACCTCATTTTAAACGTTTTGTCAGGCGAAAATCGCTTAGTGTGTCAGTTGGAACAATTTGTTGGAATGTTGACAAAATGGTCCAGAACCCTGACAACCAATAATAGTATCAGCCGGTTTGCAAAGCTGGTCTGACCAGCCCTGTGCCGATCCTATAAGGATGGCACAGGGGGCTCAGAAAAGATGCCTGAGCATTGGGCATTATGTACACACGACAGGCTATAAAACCACACACACACCTAGATTTAGGTAAGGACAAACTGTCACTTTCTAGGGGAGGGGGAGGTGTCTCAGTCCACAATGTAACAAGAAAACACAGGCCGCCCTTCTAATCTAATATTCTAATATATGAAATGTGTGCAAGTGTATATACAAATGGAGAGGTGCAGCCAATGACCAAAATGACCACTGTGTAGCTACAAGAGAGGTCCGGTGAGTACACTCACTTGCAGGATGTGCCTTGCTGCTGGGCAGGTAAGCTTAACCCAATATGGCTATACTGGGAACTAAACCTCCTTTTTATGTATGTGCTGACACATAGTGTTGGGTGTGGGTCTCCGCAAAAATAATCTGAATTTCGAAAATTCAGATTTCTCCCAGCCAGTTGCGAATCGGCTGGGATTCCGATTGCATATGCCTCGATGAGGCATTGCAATCGATCCACAGAGCACCGAACTTTCGGTGCTTTGAAAAGTTATTAAAAAGTAGTCCCCCACTACTTCCCTGAATTCTTACTCTAACCCTCCCCTCTCTCTGCCCTAACCCTTTCCTGGCAGCCTGACCCTAACCCTCCCTTAATTGCAGCCTGACCCTAACCCACCATCTCCCGCAGCCTGACCCTAACCCTCCCTCCCCTGCAGCCTGACCCTAACCCTCCCTCCCCTGCAGCCTGACCCTAACCCTCCCTACTCCGCACAGATAATTTACTCACCTGTCCCTGGTGCGGCGAGCAGCGGCGGAGGGATATCGCGGATTGCGATAGTGAATGGGTGAAGTATGCCGAATGGCATACTCACCCATTCATTAAAAAAAAAGTATAAAAGGGTAAGTATTTGAAAAAGGGACATCCGCAAAGGAACTTTTGGATGTCCCTTTTCGGTAATGACATTTCTGTACATAGATTGCTTAAGCGCGGTCTTTACAGATTTGGTACGTAGATAGCGTAAATAAGCTACTACGCATTTGTAGTAGCTCAATTCTTAAAACAATGTACGCAAGACGAAAACTACATAACTGCGAATCCGGACCAGCATGAGTAACTCTAGGGAAAAAAAGCATTGGTGAGAGACCAAGCAAACACTCACAGAATTATGGCAAGATTGTTATATGTTAATGATTATGAACCTGCTTTCTTTAATGGTTAATGTAATGCATCTGTGTTTGTAATTGACAATTTAATTAGGAGGCAGCTGAGGCAACGATGGGGAAGGGTTACTGGGAGACACACACACACAAAGACTGTGCAGCTGCCTGGTCAGTTCCAACACTGATACATCCTGGGCAGTGGTATAACTAGGGTTGTTGGAGCCCAGAGCAAATCCAAACAATGCAACCTTCTTCCCACCACCAAGGTGGTGCAGTCGCTTTAAAATTAATTTAATGTTATCATTAATATACATAGGATGTTTTTAAAGCAGTGGCAGATACGCAGTGCATTCCTTTGTTTGAACGTCTGTTCTCTTGAAAGCTGCTAATTTATAATGAGGCAATATGTTTAATTTCCTTGTTTTAGGCATGTTAAACAGAGAGGCTGTGATCTCAGAAATGGGTTCTGCCTGAAAGGTTTGAGGCAACATAAGGTTATTTTGTACCTCACAAAAGATTACTGATGGCAGCAGTTTATCCAGCAGATCATTGTGACCTGAATTACAGCAAATTATTTCTAGTGAATATACAGTACGTCTTTAAGAATTAGCCCTTTTCTTCTTTGACCAGCCAATGCTCCCACCACTAAAAACCCCACTCTGGACATACAACTGACTGCCTTGCTGCAGACATGAACAAAAAAAATTGACAAACCAAACAGTAGCTTCACTTCTAAATCTAAAATATAGTTTCAAGCTCACAATACACCCTATATCTTTTGCACTGGCCCTGGTTCCACATATAATTACATGCACACTACAGCAACTGAAGTTCATACCTTCCAAAATCATGGATCTGAAAATGGGAGGAGTTTGTAACATAGGCAAGGCTTAAAGACATTTTCCTCTAAACACAGCTAAACAGAACATGATGACCGGTCACTTCTTCACAGATGAGCAGATACCCATTTACTAATACTAATTAAAGGTCTAACTACAGTATTAGCTATCACTTTTACTTACCCAACACTTCTGCTGTGGCCATGATCTCACAGGTATACATTGCAGCCATCAACCTTTGGGGTTTTACTTGGAAAGCATAGCGACAAGCTTCCTTCATGGTGGCAATTATCTGCCCGGAAAATGGTCCATAGCAGTCTGTTATTAATAATTCCCCTTTACGTTTGCCTGATTTTGCCTGGGATTTTGTGATAATGGAACTCTGTTGAGAAACTTCTTGTAATTCAGTGTCAACATCCCCCGTGGATTCAGCAACTGTATCTTGTTCTTCAGAGTCTTGTCTTTCCAGTATGACAGACTTACACATATCTAGTCTCTCCACTATGAAACACACGCCCATCATTGGTTCTTCACACATAGGCCCAGCAAGTGTTACAAGCTGAAATCCACTAACGATGCTGTTCTCTATATTACGATATTTACTAGCCCGGGATACTTTCTCTAGGCATTGCCAGACAGACCTTTCATAGCCTTCAACACGATTTATTAACATATTTGGCCCATAACGCCTTGGGCCAAAGGACCAGATTTCGTCCACAGCATTGCGCCACCTTCTGCCTTGTAAGTGTTGTTGCAATTTACCTTTGAATTCCTGAAGCTTGTTGATAGTTGTCTCACTGACATTAACAGCATTGGTGCCTTCACTTAAAGCTAAATTAATCTGCTCCATAGTTCGAATTAATTGACTGTTTTCCTCCAGAAGCCGAGTGACTTCTTCTGGAAGTGGCATTGCTCTGACACTAAGTGTGGCCAATTTATTTGGGGTGGTTAGGATTACCAGACCATCTGAATCAATCTGAACTCCCTCTGGAGACTTTGTTTGCTCGTCCTTAACCTGATGAATAACAGCCACTTTTTGTTGTTTTCCGATATCTTCATTCACCATGTCCACTTTAGGTGGTCGGATTATAGTCTCGCGAAATGGGATTATTGGGTCAGATGTACTAAGCTGAATCTTTGCAAACCTGAAAAAAACAAGGTATAAGATAAAACTATTAATTGAAAGGACAGTAGACAAGTATAAAGTCTTATATGGATGATGGGCTTGATCCAGACTTAAGTAAGTGCTTGAAATTAGTTACTCCTGGGCTAAATCATGTTGATTACAAGGGAGTCATATTTCATCTGTTGCAAACAGTATTAGAGTTGAGAGGTGATGTTTCCTAGCCCAAGACTAAATAACAGTGTAATAGTAAAGCTGGTCAGTATCTGTGTGCAGTAAGCAATTCAAAGATATATCCCTGCATGCAAAGAATACAGTTAACTTAACTCTCCCTGCAATCAACATGCTTTACCCAGCAGTAAATAATTTCAAGCACTTAAGTCTGGATCCAGCCCGATATTACATTCTATTAAGTATGCACAATGAGGCAATATAGAACCGGAAAAATACAGTTACACAATTATAACTTTTCACTTCAACTCATAAAAGTGCAGTTTAATATCCTACCTGGATGAAGTTCAGGGATTTTCTATTGTGCAAGTAAACAAGGTAATTACAGGGCAGTAATTCATGGAGAAAGATGTGTCACATATGTGAAATGTGAATCACGATGTTGCGGTTAATAACCAAGTGAACAGCAAACATGCTTTGCAATGTGCAGGGAAACAAAAAAAAAACCATGCTGAAAAACAGCACGCAACACGATGTTATCTAAGTATAGAAGTCAGGCTGCAGAACAGAACGGACACCTGCGGGGAAAGGTGGCATGGAACAAATTTCCCTCTTAGCATGGGGTGGCTAAATGTCTCCAGTAGACATAAATGCTTTATTATTAATTCCAAAATGTGGCTGCAAGGAAGTTTTAGGAAGCCATTACATCGTCAGTGTCTGCCTGCAAATATGTACACATTTCTCCTATTCTCCTGCTTCTAATGTCTAACATTATGCAGAATTAAGGTGAAAACATGTCATTAAAGTATCTGAATCCATTTATCTGTTTAACTACAATGAGAAAATACTTATGGAAAGATCTGTGTAATTTCCCATGGAATGCACATATTACTCATCATTATGCATCACAGCAGCAATCAACCATTTTTAAAACAGCATAAACATCTAAAAACAGCAGCAAGAGCATAACTTAAGTAGTTACATCACCAGGGGCTGTATTATCTATGTAGGCCCAAACCATCACCTTTACTGAATTACATTTTCAATAACTTTACTATTATTCATGTCATCAGCATCCTGAGCATTATGGGAAATGTGAAGCAAAAACATATTAAGTGTTAAGGGTGGTCCATACAAATGATTAGAATAAAATGACCAAACCATGTACGACATAACAAAATGATTATAACATGCATACTGGATTGTTTTTAATCCGTCATTAATGATAATAATTATATTAAATTAACTACAAGCAATCCTTTATTAAAGTGCTAAACTTGGGTCATCAGACCCTAAACCATTACATTGTATATTAAATTGGGTTATGGATATTTTTCATCACATTTCATCCAAATGGAGGAAAAGAATATACAGTATAAACAGAAGGTTATGATACTGGCACTTGTGTATACACATTTTACAGACTTTAACCTAACAATATTAGTTGTCACCGTTCATGGTGAAAACATCAAACAGGTTTCGGACTAAACACACAGACCCCTCTGGGTAATGCCTGACTGATGACTTCCACCCATCCCAAACCATTCTGGGCACATTATAACAAGTTCTAGAGAGACATATGGCGATATGGTACTTGGAAAAGGGAGCTGGATGCCTGCTGTTCTGTCACAAGGGACAACAATTACTAACTCTCATAATAGCTTTTCTATGTGTGATCCAGCTTCGCTGCCGTAACATAAATCTGTCCTTGCTGCAGCAAATTAATATTGCTTAAGATTTTTATTTCATTTTATGTGTGCTAACTACTTAGACATGTGACAGAAATGTCTACTGCAACACCTGTGCCAATTACCACTTATCCCAAAATATGCAGCTAATGGACAAAAGACAGGGTTTAGATTACACTAATAAGTAATGGAAGTCATGCTCTTATTTTCCTGGAAGTCTGCACAACAATAATTGTATCAACAGATAGAGAAGTCAACTGGATGACAAGTATTTGTACAGCCCAAACAGGTTCTGTTTAGACAAGCAGCAATAAGGTGTTGCTAGCGCATACCCTGTGTAACACCCTCTCTGCCTATTCAATATGGAGGAAATCTGTGTGGGTTACGCATTGCTTTGAAGTATTATAGCAAAATGCTATATAGAGTTGTGGTTCCATGCTATGAAATAATCCCAATAGCAAAATGTTACTTTGTTTTAGTTATACTATAATATAAATAACACGTATGTGTACATATGTACTAATTTAGACTACAGTAACTTAATACAGAGACAGGAAAACACCACTTTTTATTCAACTGGCGTTACAATGCCATCTGCAGCGTTAGATACACATATAGATAGCTATAGTTTCATTATTTCTACATTGCTTTTTAATTGGAAAATCCATCCTCCACAGAGCATGCGGCTATAAATGAAGTGATCCCATTCAGTGACAAGTAATGAGAGGTAGGCTGCCAAAAAGGGCTCAGGATGGATGCAAGGGCAGCGAGGAGGCAACACTCGCCAGCAGCAGATCATTTTATAGCCATTAATAAATGTACTTGGGGATCAGAGGACAGAGAAAGATTTTTGGAAGAGAACATCTAGCTAACTAAATGGCATAAATCAGCGTCTAGGCAAAGCCACCCACAGCATGTTTACAGAAATATGGATATTGTTTTTTCAACCTCTCTCTTAAGTCATCCAGGCAGCGTTGTAAGTGAACTTCACCGGCTGTAATCAGGACGTGTTCTCCTGTCTCCTGGATCAAGACTTCAACACACGGATCAGCCTGGTTTAAAAGCTTCATTCCTTTTACCAGTTGTGGCATTTCACCTGTAACAGAATGATAAAGGAGCACAAACACATAAGGTATTTTATTATTACCGTTTCAGAGATAGTAAAATACACTTTCAATAAAGCAAAACTCCCATTATACAAAACTCATGTCGAATATTGGCATTTTTCTTGACTTGACTATCAAAGTAACCAACGTAACAGTAGGGAGCACTGAGGCCATGATGTTTCTCGGATAAGGTCTATCAGTGTGAAGTTTGTATGTTCTGTATGATGTGAATGGTTGTTTAAGCATTGTAAAGTTCTACATATAAAATCCTGTGAATAAAGAACATGGATGAGGGGCTCTAGTATACCCTTCTAAACTGACTGTACCGTTACATCTTTTCTTCAGCCTCTGCCATCACATGACTACTTTGGGTTCACAGAAGAATAGCCAAGCATGCTTAAACCGTACATAGATTGCTATTAAAAAATACCTATTACTATTGCGGTGCCTCTGGGGGTCTGAGGGAGTGCAGGCAATGATGTTGCTCTCATGCCTTCCTGAGACTATGCAGTCAGCATAGGTCTCGTGCTCAGAATTGAGCGCATGGTGGTAGGAGAGATGTTGCTAGGCAACAGTCAGCTGATGGCACGCTGTGTAGCGTGTGGGTGGACTTCCAGAAATATCGATAGAAAGTGGGGTGCTTAGAAGGAGGGTGAGAAATCAGTTGGTGAGAGCGGTTGAAGAGAGTGGCGATAGCTGAGAGAGCAGGAGTGATATTGGAGCTGATATAGAGAGAGTGGCGATAGTTGAAAGAGCAGGAGTGACATTGGAGCTGATATTAAGAGAGTGTCGGTGGCCAAGCAGAGGAGAGTGTCAGCAGAGTCGGTTCAGGAGAGTGTCGGTGGCCAAGCAGAGGATAGTGTCGGCAGAGTCGGTTCAGGAGAGAGTCAGCAGCTAAGCAGAGGAGAGTGTCAGAAGAGTCGGTTCAGGAGAGTGTCGGCGGGTAAGCGGAGGAGGTTAAGGAGAGAGTTGGTGACTAGGTAAAGGAGAGAGTGAGCGGTGAGAAACGGGCATGGGAGAGCAGGCTGAGGTGACGCAACTGAGACACCGATTCCGGAGAACTTATTGATCTAATTTTAACTTCTCATTACCAAAGAAAAAAGGTGAACTTTCCCCACACCGTGAATAGTAATTACAGTTACACAGACTGCTTATTGGGCAAGGTTTTTGATGTACAATATATATAAATTTTAAGATTAGCTTTGTATGTTTTTCTCAACTGTATTTCTGGATGTTGCATGCAACATTGTATTGTTATGTAATTTTATGTTTAGCAATTGTGTGGAAATTATAATGGTAACATTGGGCTGGATCCAGACTTGGTTAAGTGCTTGAACTTAGTTACTCCTGGGCTAAACCATGTTGATTACAGGGGGAGTCAAGTTAATTGTATTCTTTGCATGCAGGGATATGTTTTGAATTGCTTACTGCACACAGATACTGACCAGCTTTACTATCACACTGTTATTTAGACTTGGGATAGGAAACATCACCTCTCAACTCTAATGCTGAGGAAACATCACCTCTCATCTCTAATACTGTTTGCAACAGATGAAATATGACTCCCCTGCAATCAAAATGATTTAGCCCAGGAGCAACTAAGTTCAAGCACTTAACTAGGTCTGGATCTAGACCATTGTGACTTAGAGGAGAGAGTAACAATTGTAACTTTCCATATTTCATTGATTCTGAGTGATTAAATAATTCATTATTACAAAGAATTGTATCATTCTATTGGTTGTTAAAGTGTGATATTTGGGTTCTTAAACTACATTCTCTGTTTGTGAAAGAACAATATAATTTTCCAAATATTGTTTATAAAGCCAATCAGAATAAGTTTTCTGCTTATCTAAATCAAATTAGAAAATATTAAAACTAAAATCTTATTCGCTAAAGACTGGTGTGAAGTTACTCTGAGTTTTCCTTCATTGACTCACCTCTCTGCAATATCTCACCTATCTGCAATATTATTCAGGTAATTTCAAACTTCTACCTTTAATAACAGCGGGTATCACACTATTACAAAATAAAAATAACTTGTGTGACATTGCTGCTTTATTCCTGATGCCCTGGGTTCTGTGAAGCCACAAAAATTGTCATGAACTGTTTCGTATACATACATTGTGCCCCTCTTTAAAACAGGCAGCACAGTCGTCAATGCTCCTCCCTAGCGTACGTGTCACCCTTATCTAGCATCTATATTTCTTTGCAGCATTTGTGTAATAATGGGTTTAGAACTGTGAACTGCAACAGGTGGTGCTTAAAGCCGTCACCTGTGGCCCTTCACTGGATTTATTATCTGTTAGACCCTGCTTTGTTTGCATTTCTATAGCTTGCAACATATGTTAAAGTCATCTGCTTCTATGGCATGACATATAGATATATCTTTGTATATAGAAAGAATGTATTGTGTGGCTCTATGGATACTTAGAGGGTTTCATAATGTGTTTCTGGCTGCCCACCACTGGTACAGAGCAACATTGTTAAGAAGGTGAAACCTGTGGCAGCAGACATCCGCTGTTCTACGTCTGTAGGCAATTACATCTGCTGCAAATCCCAAATCCATTCTCGTAGTGTTACTATAAATCTGTTCAATCACATCAACAGACACCCAGGTGGAGGAGGTTGACTATGAAAAGGAGTAACACTTGCTCATTAAAGCACATACAATACAACTTCTTCAAAGTACCAAGTACCTTGGCTTGTAAGGAACATTTTAGAGCCATATTGAAGTTTGAGTAATATGTATTTCACCCGTACCTTGCCCTTTAAAGCAACTAAGTAAAAACACATTTGCTGTAATATACTAAAGATTTAAATTCAATATGTATGCATTGGCAATTTGTTTCCTTTGGCCAATTTTATCATCATGTCACAAAAACAAATCCATACACATTCCATCATATGTATGTATTCTCCACAAAGCGAAATATAACCCAGGCTGGGGACTGTTTTGGTCTAGTTTCTAATTGCTTGATATTCTGCTTTGTATCACAGATACTTCCGTTTTTAATTTACACTGATGTGTGTACATAATGTCTCACATAAAAGCTGTTATAAATAAATAGCACAGAGAAAGCCAACAAGTAATTGGAAGTGGATCAAGCTGGCGCGGACGTGACTGTGGTGAATAGTACTTAGCAGGTATTAAGTAGCCCGGTTTATATGCGCCACAGAAGCCAATAGCTTTGTTCCTTGAAGGGGAACTGAAGTCAGAGTGGATTAAGAGAAGCACTTAAGGAAACTGCAAACCTAACGATAAACAGTATATAAGGCACTGCTGGAATGAGACATATGGTCAGCAAAAACACACACAGAAAATTGATGTATGACCCTGTGTCACACGAATGTCTTATGCTATACAAAAAACAACATATAAAAAGACATCAATAATTATCTACATATAACATATCTATAGATAGTGATATCTATAACTAATATTTGTGAACGGCATCCAGACGTCCGCAGAAGGGCCGTGTTCTGATTGCTGGAAACGGAAAACATTTGCTTTTTGAAACTATGCATGCGCAGCATTTAGAGGTCAGATCCAGTTCTATAGTGGGAACATTTCTGGGGGTGGATGGGACTGGGCTGCTCGTGTGTTAATTAGGTGACAGCATGCAAAAAAATAAACAAACACAAGTAAGGCTATACTATACAATACAGATCTCTCAGCCATCCCCATTTTGCATAAGGACAAAGTGACAACCTTAGGGTAGTGGTCTCAATTTGAATTGCTTTAAAGCAAAAGATCACTGCGGTGCTTAAACTATGGATCCAGTCCTATGACATTAAAGCAAGTCCCAGTTTACACTGTTAAATATATAAGCATGGAAAATTTACAAAACAAAGGCATATTTATGTGTCTATGATAACACTCTTGTTAATGTGTGTACTTATGCTTGTTTGTGTTAAGCGTGGATGTGATTTTAATACTTGTAAGTAAAACCTTGGAAATGATAAGAGAACAATTCACACACAATTAGTCAGATTACTTTATTAAAGGAAAGTACAGCTCTAACGGGTAAAAAAAACTTTACGACCTGTGAAGCAGGAAATATAACAAATACATGTAATTTTTTGGTTGTTGTTTAAAGTTATATGAAAATCCACTATTTGAGATCACTTTTAAAACAATACCGTTAAGGTAAGAGCCTTCCTTTCATCTATAAGCTTCTAATATCGGTAGAAATATTATCCTAGGAACACATTTCTGCATAGAGGGTTAAAACCATTCTGCATCTGGAGCTTTAGGGATAACTTGAAGCCTGTGATCTCAATCACCAGTTTATAACTTCCGTGCTTTGCCTTTTAAGGCCAAAAATGAGTTTTCTGCCAGCTCATATAGCTGTCTGATAAAAGCATCCACATATACTCGCCATCATTTCCAGCCCTCTGAAGAGATTCCGTCCATTACATTGCATGTGAAAACGTAATGCTTAAATATAACGAAGAGTAAAGAAATATTTTGTTTACCTCTTAAATTGTGCTATGCAAATTTAGCACAAAAATACTTTCATTTAAAACATTTTTTTTTACTCCTAGTCTATAGTGAGTTTAGGAGAAGACAACAACGTTCTGAGATTATTAGAAACAAAACAATATGAACAAATTTGTACTTTAACTGTAGTTTCCCAAGAGCTTTCTTTTCTGAAGTCAATGGGCTAGATCCAGACTTAAGAAGGAGCTTGAAATTAAGGACCTGATTCACCTGATTCTTAAAATAAGAACTTAAAGTCACTCCTGGGCAAAACCATGTTGATTGCAGGGGGAATTTATTTAATTGTATTCTTTGCATGCAGGGATATATCTTTGAATTGCTAGCTGCACACAGATACTGACCAGCTTTACTATTACACTGTTATTTAGACTTGGGCTAGGAAATATCACCTCTCAACACTAGTACTGTTTGCAACAGATGAAATATGACTCCCTTGCAATCACCATAGTTTAGCCCAGGAGTGACTTTAAGTTCTTATTTTAAGAAGATTCTTAAGTGTGAATCAGGTCCTAAGAGAGGAAAGTTACTCCTGGGCAAAACCATGTTGATTTCAGGGGGAGTCAAGTTAATTGTATTCTCTGCATGCCGGGATATATCTTTGAATTACTTACTGTACACAGATACCGACCAGCTTAACTATCACACTGTTATTTAGACTTGGGATAGAAAACATCACCTCTAAACTTTAATACTGTTTGCAGCAGATGAAATATGACTCCCCTGCAATCAACATGGTTTAGCCCAGGTGTAACTTTCCTCTCTTAATTTCAAGATCCTTCTTAAGCGTGGATCCAGCTAAATGACCAGGACAACGACAATGAGGTAAGTATTAGAGGGGGAGCATACTAACGACTCCACAGCGTTATGTAAAAGGTAGAACAGAAATGCCAGATTGTATACCATACACTACCTGTATTAGAAAGGAAATTCCTGCTTTGGGATTTTTGCAGTTTCATTGGCAGAATACATTTAAAAATGTTCTTTTGGAAAAAAAAAACTTAAACAGGAAACTGAAACGATGCAAATATATCTGATAAAGCAATATTCATATACAAAGATTCAAACACTGGAGTGGGAGTATTCAAGTTTCCTATTAAACACATGTGAACACTCTGTGGACACAACTAATTACACTGCATGTCCCTCTGTTGGGAACAGCATACAGCTCTTACTCACTTGGATGTATTGGCTCTACCGCAACGCGGACAATTGGCGTGGCTTCAAAATTCAGAGGAATAAATGGTGGGCAGGCTGGTGATGTAGACAGCGTTGCTGACTTCAGGACAAATTCCTCCAACCCTCCGATACCTAGAACCATGACAAACACATTAAAAGTCAATCTACGCAGATGGAGTTCATTAACTTATTGAAATGAAATTTCCTAAAGGTGTATTTGTCTTGAATGTACAGCACTGCTCGTGTATATATGATTATGACTAATTAGCATTTTAGGGAGAGACCAGACAATATATCTCCAAGCTGTGACTAACCTAATGTGAAACAAGTTGGTTATTTATGTTATCCAGCAGAACTGCTCTCAGGAGTCATGTACTAAATTGCTTCAGAATCCAGGCATCACAGTTCTCAGACTATCAGTGTCAATGTCTGCTAAAGGAGCATTCTTGGAAATCTACAGGACACTTCTGTGAAAAAGAACTGAACTATAAGCTGTTGTGTTATCACTTCTAGAGAACAGAATGTTATCATCACAAGGAAATCTGTGGCTTTTTTCCTTATTATTTTTTTACTTAAACACATCAAGACATAGGTCCGGGTTCACAGTTACGTAGTTTTAATCTTACGTACATTGTTTTAAGAATTGAGCTACTACGCATGCGTAGTCGCTTATTTACGCTATCTACATACTATTTCTGTACGTAGACTGCATCTCATGCAATCTACATACAGAAAGGGTATGTAGATAGCGTAAAAAAGCTACTACGCATGCGTAGTAGCTCAATTCTTAAAACAACGTACGTAAGATGAAAAATACGTAACTGTGAATCCGGACCATAATGTTTATTGCAATAAAACGTAAAACGGACATACACCAGAGCGATTATTGGTCCGATCATCCAATTTCTAGGTGATTGGACCAAAAATTGCTGTGACGAACGGGCAGTATTTTTTTTCCTAATAGTGATAAAATGGGCAAAAAACATTTGGGTCCAATAATATTATTGACGTCGTTACAGCATGCTTAAAATATATCAGCCCCAAGCTGCCATTATTTCCCACACGCAACCTCCTGGGCAGAGTATTTCTGTCTGACTCCATTATTACTGACTAGTACCGGAGGGGCTAGCTGCAATAGGCTAGCAGCATTGGTCTCCTGCCAAGATTGACAGAAGGACTAACCAATCAGTGCAGAGACTGACAGGAGACCTGTACAGCTAATCAACAGCAAGTACCTCCTGTCCATCTCTGCAGGACCTCCCTCTTCTGCAGGAAAGGTGAGAGGCACTGATATTGGGACCTTTCCCTAATGGGAAACCATCCTGTTTATTGAGCCACCTCCTGCTGGGATCGATAATCGTGCCAGTGTATGGCTAGTCTTAGATTAGCTATTAAGGAAACATTTATGAGCCAGAAATACTGTAACACAGGCGAGACAATCAAATATTAGCCTAAATTAGAACCAAACAAGCACAGCATCAAGTGCTTTCCTTGAAGGGGAAATCACAACACCCACCTTGCTACAACTTACAAAGGCATGGCTAATAACTAGCAAAGCATGATGGAACATGCAGTCACAAAACCTAGGACCAGGGTTACTAAGCTACAGGTTTGGAAAAGTGGAGATGTTGCCCATAGCAACCAATTAGATTCTAGCTCTCACTTTCCTAATACATACTAGAGAATGTCAGCTAGAATCTGATTGGTTTTGGTTGGTTTTCCAAATCCGAACCTTAGTAAATCAATGGCCCCTGGAGAGTCACAGACAGGTAGGTTGCCTATGTCCGCTCTAGATAATGGATTGCAATGGTCTGTCCAAAGAGTCTCTTAAAAACAATAGTCTACTGAATGGAGACAGCGCTAAAATAATATAACAACAATTTTTATTTTAATGCTGGTTGTTGATCATATGAAGAAAGCTTTAGAAACCATTGAAAAATAAAGTTATTTGCTTTCATGGAATTTCAAATTGGATGGAGATTACAACAAATGCTTGAACCAGAAAAAATATAATTGAATGGCTCCAAGCATTAGCAGTAAAATGGCATATAGAAAGTAACACATTTGTTTTATTGCATAGAAGACATCTACAAAAAAATACAATGTTGTACAACTGATAACATTTTGTACACAGCAGCTAAAAAGGTAGGACATAACAGAAGGACATGTCTAAAATTCAAAACAATCATAATAAATATTATCTTAAGTAATAGCATCATTTCATAACACTATTTTTGTGTTCATCAAAGACATGACCTTGAAAGATAACATGAGTAAACATTCACCATCATACATATCTCTACTAAGCTAGGTGGTTTGTTTCACCAAAGAAATTCATTCCCTGATAAAAAAGGGAACAATTAGGACATTGACATTAACACAATTCTGTGTTTGCAAATCTATGTGAAAGTCTTTCTAGAACACGTCTATAAGAAATGGGATATACC
This sequence comes from Limnodynastes dumerilii, assembly GCA_011038615.1. NCBI lineage: Eukaryota > Metazoa > Chordata > Amphibia > Anura > Limnodynastidae > Limnodynastes > Limnodynastes dumerilii. Next base: position 180,639 of record WWET01001686.1, read on the forward strand.
GTTAAATCTGGCATGGCTTTGTTGAAATGATTCTCACTTCATAATCAATATTATTTGCCCCAAGTTCCTCCACAAATCTGTTTATCGGGTGAATGACTGCCATTACTGACCAGAAAGATGGTCAATACAAATGTAATATATTACATTATGAAAAACATATGACATTCCAGAAATACTATGAAGCATACAGATACCTACAGAAACAAAAGAATGATTTTGGTAACTTTCTTCATAAATAACTGTCTAAGATTGCATTTATTCCCCAACTGTCCACACAAAAAAAATGTCATTAGCCAACCAGATTTTTCTTTCCACATGAATAAATCCTGCTTTTATTATTTAAACTCCTAGTGCAAGAAAAATACAAAATACAGAATATGAGAGACATCCATATTCACGGACCAAACAATGGGAAAAGCTAAAGCTGAAAAATATTACAGAAATCAGAATGGTGAACAACTGATGACAAGCAATAACCTGTACTTAAAATTAAATTTGATGTAAAAAATTAAAAGGCAAAACTGGTCATAAAATACTTGGAGTTGCTACTAGAGAGGACAATGAGCCAGCGCAAACAGGTAAGGCTATCCAGAAACTAAGGACATATGTACTGTACATCTGTAAATACGGTTGGAGTTATATTTGTTTGCATTAATCACAGTTTGTGACTGAGTTTTTTGAAATACTGAGAAAGGTAAATGGCGTTTTGAAAATGGCTTGTGGATTATCAAAATTATACACATATTTCTGCCTTCTGCATTGCCCTGACAGACTGAATTGTATACTAAGGATAACTCTGATATTGGTTTTTTTTTTTAAATCCAGAAAACTCCATGTGCACGTTATAAATAACTAATGCAGAGCTCAGATGTTCCTCACACAGCTATTAGTGGAATTTCCCTATAATTGAACTTCAGTCTTCTTTCCACCCTAAGGTATAACAGCCTCCTGTGACAGCAGGCTAGGATTTGACAGCACTGTCATTTCACATGCCAAGCTGCTGGAACTACACAGGGCAGCAACTGTTATGCTGGAAGACACTCAAACACAGGCAGAGAAAGATTGTATGGTGCATATGCAGCTCTGAAGGAAAAGGGGGAGAAATAATGAAAACCCGGCTGCTTATGCTCAACACCTACTGAGCTGCGCTCTACAAACCATCGCATCTCAAAGAAAGCTAGAACTATTGCAGACATTACAAGCCAGTATGGCAGAAGGAAATGGTCCCATCATCACTACTACAAAAACACTGACAGAAGTAGTAAGATACTAAACTACAAGTCCAACATAAGCGCATGTTGTATTAAGGTTTTCTTTAATGCTGATAGCCTGAGAAATATAGGATATTTAGGAAAAGGGACCTACATACACACAGAAAGGTTTTTTGACAAGCATTTATTTCAGGTCAGTAACATTACTGCCTTGCGAGATATGCGAGGGTTCTGCAGGTTATGCTCTGCTGCAAGAAGGCTTGGAGAAAACAGTATAAGCAAGATGGTGTTTTAGAACACCCTTAGGACGAGCCCTAAGCAGCCATAAAACAACAGCATATACTTAAATGATCAATACACAAACAGTTTTAAAGCAGCTTTAACTTTTGTATAGCTATTTACAGCAGGTTAAACAATGAAAGGATAAACTCTGTTAAAAAGTGATCAACTTTATGGGTTGGAAAATCCAGTTTTACTTTAGAAAACAACATACCCAAAGAAATGATGCTCTCTGGAAATACCCCCCAAAAATGATCACTAGTTAGATTTTTATTTAGAAGACACAAAATAACAGGATGCTGCAGACAAGCAATATAGCTATTCATGTTTTATTTGTCTCCATGAAATCATAGAACACATTTCTTACAAAGGAAGACTGACAGGAGAATCTGTGTTTTGATTACATACAGGGAGATCAAGCAAAAGCAATCTCTGCAAGAAGGAAAAACCAACTCTTGGGTATCAAATGGCCACCCTCATTGCACAACTGGAAACCATGAATCTCTACTATCTTCACTAAATACAGAAGAAACTGATAGCGATACACAGCTCACGCTGCCTACACACTGTCATGTGTACAGCAGCCTCCCTGACGGTTTACCTATCAGTGCATGCACAAATGACAGAGAATCACATTATTGTTTAAAGTAGATTTTCTACCCTGCTTGATCCACGATGTGGCGATTTCATTTACATTCTGGTAATGTAAGGACATTTCTAAACATCTGCAGACATATCTACCAATCGCTTATTTAAATATTTTTCTCCTAACAACTGCTAGGGCAGATAACCGGTCACACTCCATGACAAAGACAGATGGATTCAAAATGATTTCATCATCCCAAAAATTGTTGCTTGTAAAATTCCCCTGGCATCAGAATTAAGAAACACACTATTTATAATAAATCACTTGTAAAGTCAATAAGGAATTAAATTCACACATTTATTACATTAAAAAAGGCGATCTGGCTGTTTAGTGTGTTCAATTACAGAAGGATTATATGACAAAATGCACTTTTTAATCCTAATATCATCCATGTCTGCCACATCCTCTCTATGAAATCCATTGTTTGGTAATTAAACCCACATTGTTTGACTTGAAAATGAAATCTGAAAACACAGAGCTTGATACTTTAATGCATACATTATCTGTGCTTGGCAGAATATTATAATACTCTGTAAATAAAATGATATTACACTGGTAATACAATGGTAAGGTGTGGAAGGGGTGCCTTGATCATACTATAGGCCAGAGATCAGCCAAGCATGATAATGTACAAGGTGAAACCTCAGTCATGTCGGGGGAAGAGAAGTAATAAGAGACTCATACAATAGAGAAGTAACAAAGTACAATACAATAGATAAATAATAAGCAGTGTATAGCCATATAGACTTCACTGTGAATATAACTCTGGGAGCATATTCTAGCTCAGGCATTAATGACTGGCTTCTCTGCTAGAAGATAAAGAAGAATGAGAATAAAAGTCAGTGCTGTGAGAGCTACCTGTGATAACCATACTTCTGTTATTATTAGGCAGATTTTTACCTGCTACCAACACCATAATTCACCATACCCTTCATTAAAACATAACATTTTGTAAAACATAAAAACAAAAAATAACAAATAGTAATCCGAATAAGTCAGTCAAAACCTTCACTAATAACCCTTTCACACCACACGGTGAAAAACCCTGTATTTTCTTCCCGGGTTTTTCCAGAAAGAAATGTTGGGTCAAAAAAAGAAGGATACTTTTTAGTGCACAAAAACCCGGGAAATTCACGGGTCTGTACCTTTCACACCACCAATGAATTTCTTGGGTTTTAGTGGCTTTTTAAGTGCAGGGCATACTGATGCTTGTAGTGCTAAAAACATCAGCATGCCCAAGGATGGCAGGGCATGCTAGCGCCTGGAGAACCACAAGTGCTAGCATGCCCTGTCATGCGTTACAACAAAACACAAACGAATACCCCTGCTAGCTACAAAATAAAATATAGGGCCGTCCCCCTACCATTAAAAAAAGACTTAACATTTAATGCCCCCCTATAAATAAACAATGATTATTTAACACCCCAAATAATAAAAAAAACAACTAAATTACCGCTAATTATAAAATACATAAAATAAATGAATAAAAAAAATAGCATAAAAATAATAAATAAAAAGAAGTACTTACCATCTTGAATAGGATCCCATCTTCCAAGCTTTTAATGCGTGGGGGAGGTCTTTGAAAAATAAAAAACCCTATGGCCCGCCGCAACTCATGTCCTGCACCGCCGGACATCCCAATGCTAATGACAGCTCTGCTGTCATTGGGGTGCGTTTATACC
>WWET01001686.1:191425-210708 GCA_011038615.1 Limnodynastes dumerilii
TAGGCTGCGTGGGGGGATGACTTTAGGGTTAGGCTGCGTGGGGGGTGGTGATTTAGGGTTAGGCTACATGGGGGGGGATTTAGGGTTAGGGAGTGGGGTTGCTTACTGCACCTATCGTAATAAAGCCATTCACTACGGTGACCCCCACATGTAAAAGGAGGCAGCATTTCCATTCATTCAAAAAAATTTCTGGTCAAGATGCTTTATGTATTATTTATTTTTTCATTGACAGGTTTTTATATAGCTCCAACAGGTTACGTAGCGCTTTACAATTTTAACAATTTGTATAAACAAGACTGGGTAATAAGAGACAGACTGGGTGGGTAAGAGGGCCCTGCTCACAAGCATACACTCTATAGGACATTGGGTTTGATATATAAGGGCAAGTGCTATATGTCACACAATAGACCATCCAGGGTGTATGGTAATAAATTTCCCTTCATTCAAAAAAATATCTTGTCAAGATGCTTTTGCCAAACTCTGAACTAGCCCAACAATGTTTAAAGCTAAAATCTCAACATAATAACAGTTACTTATTGGAATAAACGTATAAAGTTGGATAACAGCAAAAATGGAGCAAATCTGGCCAAACCATGTTGTATGCACGGGATGCAAATTTTTACATTTGCAGAGTAAATTGTCAGGTGATGCTCAACTCTAAATTAGTTTTAAAAAAGTATTTTTTTTTTAGACAGTATTTTCCTGTATACAAAAAAACTAACTGGATCTGCCCTCCTCACATTGTAGATTTTAACTTTTTGAGCAATTACACCTCACTCTGGATTTGCTATGATAACTCTCCTGCTAGTTTCTACCTCTGTTCATTCATTCCCTCCACGGTTCTGAACGGTCACTACTAAGCACAACATTTTCAGATAACCGTGACCACAAACCTTAATGTCCCACATCGTGTTATTCTTCTTGTAGAGGATTAATGGTCTATGTAAATATTTGCTCTGTTGACAACACGTAAATATATTTTCACATCTATAAAACACCTCTGAATAATTTAACTGCAAGGCAGCATGTGATAGATCAACTTCTGGCACAGTTGAAATTATACTGTATGGAAATGGTTTTAATCTGAAGCTTAAAAGAAAATGATGTCTATAGGCATGGCTCCTATATCTTGCAAAACGCAGAGCTACAAGTAAAAGTTTCCATGAAATATCTGCAATTAAATGTGCTCTGTGGGGGAAGAGATTTTTTTGCATCTAATATTCTTGCAAGGAAATCTCTGATGCGGTCATTGACATCTGTGGGAATTTTTCATGTTCTAACCTAATACCCAGTATTGCACACTATACAAAACATATGTACATATTTCTCACACAGATGCACACAAAAGCCATTTCTTATACTATTAGGGTTTCTATTTTATTTTTTCATTTAAAAACTATAACCTATAAATACCTGCACGCAGACACCTTTATCACCTGGAAACACAGAAAATGTTACATGCAAATTTTTAGGGGAGTATTTAGATTCTGTTCTTCGTGTTTTGGAACAAAGCTGCTGTGAAAGTCTAAATAAAAATAAGGCACAAGCAATGGTCCCCCATATCTAGCCATATGGGTGTAAAACCAATTCAAGACTACTGTAACTATCATTCATTTAGAACATTTCAGATTATGGCAATGGGAATTTTAACTCAACTCACTGTAATTGCTAATGGCATTATTAGGGTTGATGGAGCCATGGAAATAAAAAATAATGGTGTCTGCACCTCCCCACCCCATTACACAGTTCTGAAAAAAAACAACTTAAGTTTTTTCTTTTTTTCACCGACTGGCACCCAGGGCATGGTGTTCTCACCATTGTTTCTGTGGTCTCTGGTAATTGCATGGGCTTATTGTGGTATGGAAGCAGTAAATATTCTAGAAAATGATGGCTGGAATTTGAGCTGTTACCATGGGTAACACCTCCATTGTATTTTAGTAGCTTTATTAAATCTACTTTGTCTTTGGAGATCATATCTCCCACACAAATAGGTTTGCTTTTTACATCCCCTAGTCTATTTAAACTGTAAGGTGTGACAAGCAGTGACCCTGAACAAGCAATTAAAACACTGGTTAGGAGGCATTGGAAATAACAAAAGAAAAACTAATTATTAAACTTCTCCTGTAATCTGAAGGAAAAAGGACCCAGTTTAGACTGAGTTATGAAACAAATACAATAATACAGCTAGTAAACGGAAATTCCACACAACTGCACACTGTATTATCAGCTAGAAAAAAATGTAAATTGTGGATAAATCTTTGAACAGTTACACCACCACCAGCCATCCACGGCTGACACCGAATTCCTGTTGGATTTTCAACGTGATCCTATTCATTACATGCATACTAGTATAATTACCTCACATCAGTCCCTGCCCCATTGGAGCTACATACTAAGGTCCCTAACACATACATACATACATGCGCACACACGCACACGTGCACACACACACACACACATGCACGTGCGCGCGCACACACACACAGACTAGGGTTAATTTATTCAGCAGCCAATTAACCTACCAGCATGTTTTTGGAGTGTGAGAGGAAACCAGAGCACCTGGAGGAAACCCACACAGACGGGGAAAACATACAAACCCCACAAAGATAAGGCCTAGTCCAGGAATCGAACTCCTGTGGACAGGATTCTTACTCTATTTTTACATACTAGAGAATGTCAGCTAAATTTTGATTGGTTGCTATGTGCAACAACTCAACTTTTCCAAACACACAGCTTAGTAAATCTGGCCCAAGGAGTGCGTTGAAGGTTTCTTTCAGGGAATAATAATGAGTCCTGTGCTAACTGAGGAACACTTATAGGTTATGTGACCATGTAAGTATTTGGGGCATGTATAGCTGACAATAATCCAAATGAAATTGATATAAACGAAGATCTACTAATTTGAAGGCCTCATAGCACAATCATTGAGAAGCCCAGTAAAGAGTTACAAAAGGATATCCAACCTTTCCCTAACAACCCCTGCTTGCCCTGTCTGAGCTCCTGACGGTGACCCCAAGTTTTCAGTGTTGTGCTAGGAGAAAGAGATCATCAGAGGGCAGCATACAGAGATATAAAGTGGCATATTTACAGTGAGTGTGGATCACTCATGGATCGCTAACCAATTAGAGACTGAGAGCTGTAAGAAATGTATTTGCAAAGAGCGCTATCACAGAGTGCTGAGCCCAGTTTGAAGATGCCAGCCTTTTTGCAGCCTGTCTTTACATGTGTAGAGCAACCGAATGTTAGTTAGCACAACGCACACATGCCAGACAGGAGGGGAGGTAGGGTGAGGGCTAGCGTCTCCTTGCTATGGGGCCCGAGCTGGTCAACTTCCGCCCCTGGATATAAGCTTATTGTGGGGTTATTAGACAGCCCACATTGGGTTTTGCAGAGGGCGTACTTTTTAAAGCAGATTTTTCCAAAAGTGGAATGTTACTACATAAGGCTAAATTCCCAGGGTCACAAGAAGGAGTGCCATATCTATTCTTGCCAACCTCCAGACTCGGTTCACATTACCCTAGACATATCAAGCACAAAAGAGGCTTTAAGAGTAATTTAGCTGTGTCGTAAAAATAGAAGCAAACAAAATTAGGACTGTTTAAATTTCACCCTCTCCCACATTGTAAAGGAAGCGGTACATATCTGTCCCAGGAATCACTAGCTTTGCTAAACTGATGACATCAACACCTAAATATTCTAGGGAATAGGGAGCTGTCATCTCTCTTCTTAATTCTTGAAGTTTACCGGCTGAAGCCAGGAGTTAATGAAATAAACTGCCAAACAAAGCTGTCTGCAACCAGATTAATCACCGCTTATCAGTGATGTTTGTTTAGAAAGAATAAGACTCTCTGCCCTGAAAAAAGACCAAAGTTGAAGTACTCCAGACTCAAAGGTTCAGTCAGTTAAAAATCACCAGGAGTTAAATCAAATACATTACATAAACACACAATTGATAAGATAACAAAAATAAAGCTTGCCTCCCCCTCCAGTCTGCCCAAGAAGGAACTACTGCAATCATCATAATTGTGTAAAACATTAAAGTAGGCCACACACGACAATGATGACATGTCCCCAAAATATTCATCATAAATGCCTCAGGCTTGACCAGCTTAATTATTGGAGACTACATGTTTTGCCCTAAGTTTAGTCATTGGCTGATAGAAAGCATCTTGAAATGGAAGTGTAGTTATCATTTATAATAAGTATGTACCAGAGTTGGGATAATGTGATAAAGAAACAATAATGCTTCAAGTTTGGGTTACAATAAAGCAGAAAAAAATCCACATGAATAAATTAATAAAATAAAAGAATATATTTCATGCTATACTTGCAATTATTAGTCATACTAACTACTATGAATAAAGCAGATGCAGAAATATAAATGTACTGAAAGATTTAAAAAACGAATTATGTCCTAATTGTCTTTTTTCTTGTGCAGGATTTGTATATGCCCCCCTTACCTGAGACAGGACTGTTCCGATTCGCGGACCTCAAAAGGACAGGAGCCCGATGGTGCTGTAAACCCCGCCCCCTTTTCAGCCCGCAAATATGGACAGTCCCACCACAGGGGAAGGGGGCTCATTCAGCATCTATCTCTTCCCTTTGGAAGATCATAGAGGGAAGAAATAGATGCCGAATGGCCCCCCTTCCCCTGCCAACCCTGATTGCAGGATGAATGCCACAGGACCCCCTGTTCTGAGGGGCCCGTGTGCACTGCACACCCTCCACCCATTATAGAAACGCCTATGCGTGTTGGTATGGACTATGTTGCCTTAATCCTTTACACCCATTTTACCTTGCGCTAAAGAGTGACTACAAGCAAATTTTCTGTCTTCGCTGTCTTAAATGTATCCAAACCCAAAATAATTGACATGAATAAGGTTTGGTTGCGGTAACAAATTCAAAGATGATACAGAGACGCCTTAATGTCAACCGTATTATTCCTATTACTGTTTTTATTTTTTTTCACTAATCAACTAAAAATATGCAGAGTACAAAACTAAAAATGTTCATTTGTATATCAACACCAAACGATGGGCAGGTTTAACTGATGAACTTTCCCATATCAGACAGGGTTGTTAAATCGGATCCTGCCAGAGAGAATACTTTAATACCAACACTCACTGTGTTAATATTACAGTAATCCTCACCCCAAATCTAATTAGTGATTAACAAGCTTATTACTTACTTCCAGCGGCGATCAGCAGGAGAGAGGCTCACACAGCTGCAGCCATAGAAGAGAAAGACAGATGAAGAGAGAGCAGAGGAGCAGAAGAGGACAGTGCGGAGGAAGACTGGACAGAAAGATGGGACAGGACAGAGCTGAGGGAGAGTGGATGGAGGAACAGGACAGGAGAAAAGAAGACAAAGCAGAAAGGACACAGCAGAGGAACGGACCAAGGAGAGTATATGACAGAAAGAGGATAGAAGAAGTGGGGATAAAAACACGAGGAGGGGCAAGGTAACAGATTTTTCAGCATTATGTTAGAGTACCATGTCCAATATGCTGACATAATACATTCATATTTAAAAATCCGTTGACCAATGATACAGACGATTGTATGATTTCAATCTCATACTGCACCTGGCCATATGTTCCTACAAAAAGTAATAAGTATCCCTAAAATGACCCTTCACTGTTGAACCCCATGTCCATAATTCAACTTCTCACCACCCCAACTAGGAAACATTTTTCCTAACCTACAAGCAAGGAATATACCTAACTTTTAAAGATAAGTCCACAACCATACAATAAAGGGCCATTGGCAGCACTTCAGGTGTCAGCAATAGGGCACTACTATTTGGCTAATGTAAGTTTTAAAGCAAAAAGTGCCATGCAATTTATGCCAAACGGTGTTTCTTGGTAGATCTGTCCTTACAGCGGATGATAAAGCCGTACATGTATAATCCTCTGGGGATTCAACTCCTGACTAGATGTTTACACAATTTCTCTGATTACTTGAGGTCACAGATGTAACATTCGATCTATGCATACACACCGTAACAATTTAACTGCAGATAACTGATCTGCATCTGCTGTAACCATCTTTTAAAAGGATCATATCACCAAACACATTTTTCCAATCTCAGACTGTCTCAGACGACATGTTCACATAACCATCGAGAGAAGTATTGCAAAAATGAGTCATAGGTGTGTACTCTTCTATATTGGGATCATTTGTCTCTTGATTTTTAAACAGTTCTAAAAATCTTTTGACACGGCCAGATCACCAAAACTGGATAAAAACCAATGTTGTGTTAGTGCACAATTTAATTCCAATAAACTTGTAAGTTTGAGGTTGGATTTGGTGAGAATTGTGTACCCAGCATAAAGCTAGATATTGTGGTAATCACCAGACCATAAATGATTGGTATCCCCATACTGAGAACTTATCAGATTCTTATAGGTTTCACTTTGTTATTGTTCATAAACCCACTTCACTGACATCTGAACGTTCTTTCACTTTGTGGATATATGCCATCTACTGTTTCTGTTATCAGTCATCCTCTAAAAGAGGTCAACAGCCTGAAGAGTCCTTTAATGAGATTACAAAAAGAGTCCTTATGATTTTGTCCAGTTGTGAAAACTCAAAGCAATGCTAAGAGCATAACAAGCGTTATCAGGCAAGTGGTCTATTATACACATTAGTTCTTTGTTCCAAAAACAACTACAATGGCTAATAATAGTGGGGTAAATTGGAATTACAGTTGGAGAATGAATGTGATCAGTTTGTGACATTCCGTTATATTTAGATTGAACAGTAGCACTGAAAGTAATCCAGCCTGAGTGTGGCCATATTTATGCATTATCACTGTTGCATGTGACTTGAACTTTACATACCTTATATTTTTGTTAATATATATTTTATAAGCAGGTGGTCTTTTAAGAGATGAATGCAAGTAGAGGTTAAGCCACAGATTACCATATACTATATAGGGGTTCAATCGTGACCTCCCTACATTGTTATGGTAAACCGTTACCATTCACTTACTGTTACACGCTGCAGTATGGTGGCGGCATGTAATGTTATCACGGTTCTGTAGAAGGGTACTCCAATGCATATTTCCCTGCAGCATTCTTTCTTGCTAAGGATCCTAGCTGATTATCAGCAGCTGGGATGTCTAAGCTGAGGATTTGGCTGTGTGTGTGTTCAGCAGCCAATGGGAATGTGGCTCTCCCCTTAAATAGCTGTCAGTTGATAGCCTCCTGGCTGGTCATAGTTTCTAGTTCTCTAATGTTCCTATCCATGCTCATGTTTGGTTCTCATTCTGATCCAGTGTTCTGTTTGGTCTGTTTGCTTGCTTGCTGCTCTGAATCGTTCTCCTGCGTTTTGAGTGCCCTGATCCTGCTACTCTTCGGTGTCTTCCCAGTTGTTGTTCTGTTACTCTTACCTTGCCACCTCTGTCTCTCTCTCCTCTGTTGTGAGTGTGTTCTTGCTGTGTGCAGTGTGATTGCCCCTTTGTGGTTAAAAGTCTTGTGTATTCAGTATACCTGTGCCTTACCATCTGCACGGATCTGTTTATTGTGTTACTCTATCTGCTCACCAGTCCTGTAATCGCTAATACCTGTGCTTTACCATCTGCACTGCTCTGTTTATTGTGCTAACTCCATCTGAACTCCAGTCCTGTACTGGGTAATACCTGTGCTTTACCATTTGCACTGCTCTGTTTACTGTGTTAACTTCATCTGCACTCCAGTCTAATACCTGTGCTTCCCTATCAGCACATCTCAGTTTTTACTGTTCACTCCATCTGCACTGAAGCCTTGTAATGGTTATTTCTCTGCTATTCTATTTCTTAGCTTTCGTGTTGTCTGTTCACCATTCCTGTACTGGTACCTGTTCTGTACCTGGTTCTCAGCCCACTCTGCAGTACCTTTCCTCTGGATACTGTACTGTGGTATTGGTTACCACCTTTTGGGGGCCGCAACCTGCAGCGCAGATTATCCCCACTATCAGGGACTCTAGCGAAGACCAGGCCCCAGTTAGACTCTATGCCCTGGGAAGCGGGATACCTGTACCATAACACTTATGTGACTATAGGCAAATTGAAGAGATTAGGAGGGCTAACTCAAATTCTACTTTCACATCACCACCCCTGCAAAAACCTGTTATTGTCGTGTCCCAGCTCTTCACCCTTTTTTTTTTTTTCATGGTTCACACTGGGCAATATCCTGGGTTTTTGAATCCGAGTCTGCCCTGGCAATAAGTTTTGCCATAATCCCCCCAGTCACTTTCCTTCTGTGAGAACAGGGTTAAAAAAAAACAAAAAAACGTATCCCCTTTCATACTGGAGGCTACCCAGGTCGGACCCGATAATATCGATCCAACTGTCCTAGGTCTAAAGCCCGAGTCATTAGACTTGGGTAGAGGCAGTCAGACTCTTTCACACTGAGTCTTGTCCCGGGACGTCAGGGCTTGCCCAGGAAATATCCTGGGTTTTTTGGCTCTGCATAAATGGGGTATTAGAAATATTGTCCTGTTTATAACCCAGGGCCCAATTTTAAGAACACACATACTGCAAAAAGAAGAAAGTCAGCACATAACATTAGAAAAAACAGTAGACGGATCAGTGCATACTTTAGGAGAGTTTGTGAATTGTCTACACTAATCACAAATTTTTACTGTCAGGACAATATAATAGAGTTCTAAGAGATAGCAGATAAGTACTTGGTAAAGTACAATGTACAGAAAACATGCTTTGAGGAGAGCTGAAAATGCAGACAAACTACAAGGTTCTGTCTCCACATTTAGACAGTACCTTGTAGTTCTAGCATAGTTCTGCAAGCCAGTGTGTACGAGCCCTTAAGCTCAAAAGGGAGAGAATCTGTGGAATCCAGATGACCAGTAAAAGCATTTATGTTGTATTATTGGAGGAAAGTTAGGGAAGAAAAAGAAAACCTCATTCTCTAACAAGTGTTTCATTCTTTATATCATATTTTATTTAGATAACACAAAATAAATGCCACCACAGAGAATAAGTAAGAGAGAATAAGCTCCCAGCTAAGAGATTTGTTTACTACTGCCATAGCAGTAGTAAACAAATCTCTCCATTCAGGTGTCCTTGTGAAGGACCCGTGTTGAAAAGCAACACAGGTCCTTTCATACTGACACCATTCCCGCCTGAATGCCGGGTCATTAGACCCGGGTCGACAAAAATGGGACCTTTTACATCACCACCAAAAATAAATACTTGGTGGTGATGTGAAAGGGGTTTGAAAGGCTCTGACCGGGGAATATTTCGGATCAGATTCGGACTTAAAACAGGGATTTTTATTTTTGGCCTCAGCAATTCACGCGGCTTATTTCCAGTGGTGATGTGAAAGCGGTATTAGGTACATAGGTAAGTTAAGGATTTAGCTCCTTAATTACTATCTGTGCACAATTTGCTCTTCTTAATTCTAAGCTCATTGCAGCACCGTGATGTCATCATTCATGTGACACCACAATGCCAGAATGAGCTGAGATTCACAGTGCCTCCGCACAAGAATACTATATATATATAGTTTATGGCAGTGTGCTGGGACTATTTTCTCCTTTTGTTTCTGTGGCAAGCATATTAACCCCTGCCTTTCACGCACCTGTTTAACATATACCTATAAATTGATTAAGCAACTTCCATTCTGTTTTTATATATATACAAAAGACCAGCACTCAACAACAAATTATGCAAAAATATCAAAGAAGAATTTAAAGGAGACTATACAAAAAGATTCATACACCACCACGGAGTCTCAGAAAAACATGCAACAATACATTGATAGGTAATAAAAAATATGCCAGTATCCAATGCCACTTCATGTAAACAACGCTGTAAGGATCTTCAATGTGTGTCAATATAAACAAAGTCCATTAGTGCAAAATTCAAGCCAAAAGCATGAAGAAATCCAGCAGATATGGGCACAATAGTGGATACCTTTTTTTGTCTTTTTATTATTTTGTTTTTTCCACCGCAATTCCTCTATCCCGACAACATTGGATTTTTATTGGACTTATAACTGTTATATCCATCGGTATCTGAGGCGCTCCAGTCATCTCAAGCTACCTTTTTCCAGACATCCCAAAAGGGTTTGGGACTACAGCAAACCCACCTTGAGATAGGACGCAGCCCCTATTAATTAGGTTGATACCCTAAGGACATTACTCATACCTCCTCTGAGGTGAATTAGTGGATGTGCGCTTGTTGCCCCATCTTTCTTATATATATATATAATATAAATATATATATATATATATATATATATATATATATTATATATACATACACATATGCACAAATACATATACTACATGCAGCTTGCATGGCCGCATCAGTCACTAAGTGACGTGGCCTGCATCCTTTGCAGATTGTCATCGAAAGACGTGGCAGCATCAGTTAACAAATGATTCTGACGTGTCGGTAATCAGAACCCCACAGCAGGTGTGGCTTTGGGCTGTAAGTGCCAGGGTGGATTTTTAGTCCCAGCCTGGCCCTGATCCCACCGCACGTCATGGACACCTTTTATTTGCTTATAACACACAAATGTAAACAACTATCTTTAAATTAATGTCATACTGTAAGTAAATTCTTCTTCTATAAAAAAAAAATGACATGTTTAACATAGAAACTGGAAAGTGCTTTTCATTTGTAAAAAAAAAAAAGCGCGATTCTTTGTACGTCTCCTCATTGTCATAGACTTAATGTGCTGCCTTTTATTCGTTAATCTTTACGGAAGAATAATTTGTGGAAAATTAAGTAAAGATGGAGTAGACATCCTTTCACCGCGTTAAATTGTGACAATTTTGTGACTCATCTCCATTAAGCTCTTGTAATGATTTTGATTAAACACATTTAAAGGTTTTAATGGTATTTTAACTCCGGTACAGCAGAGGTTACTACCTTAATGATTAGCAAACATACCGGTAATTTGAATCTCTTACAATATATTTCAGTATTCAAAAACCTAACTGCCATCAAATACACAGAGAAAACATTAGTGGAAAAAACCACTACAGTTAATATGAGCTAAGTGGGTGGATATCTAGCAACAAAACACAGTAAATTTCCTTTGACAATATCACATTGCATAAGTTTTATAAGAGTGGACCTTGTGCTTGATGTGTGCTGATATATAGAACGATATGGTATATCAGGACTTTCTCTGTGTAAAGCCCCACACACTTTAGAAGGTACATGTTGCATGGAATATACATGCGTGTGTGTGTGTCTATAGAGGGAATTGTGTGATCTATTATTTGTGTGGGGGTATTGCCATTGTATGTGTACGTGGAGGGGGTGGGTTATGCTATAATACCAGAGTGATATTAAGTATTTCTCTTATATATGTGTTGGTGGCATTGCTACAAGCCTTTATGTTATTTCTGTAATGTGCAGTGGATGGTGAGGGGTATTCCATTAAAGTGCAGGGGTATTGAGAGAGGGTGGTTAGCATTACATCATGTAAATGATTGCATATCATACAATTTCTATTTATAAAAAGCTAATTCTTAAACCGGCATCTAGTGACCTAAGGCAGGACCAAGACCTATGTTTATTCTCTTCACATTTTCATACATCCGCTTTGGCCACTGAGCAAATAACTATAGAAGGATAGTATACCATTTCTACACAATTTTAATTCTTTTATTGTAATTTAGGGCCCTTCCTCTAATCAATATACGATATTGCTATAGCCTTTGTGAGATCAGTTACTCACACCATGTTTACAATCCTGTCATCCATCTCTCCTTCCACCTTCCATTTTAGGTTGTGGAAACCCATTTTACATGCTTGGCCTACATCTTAAACTTATCTGGAAAGATTGGTGGAACATGACACAAAATTTCAAATACATCAAGGATTTTACAATGGTACAGAAAGGAAACTAAAAAAGAAAGGTATTAGAGAACGAGGACATGCACTGAAACTGTAGGTTCAGGAGACTTTTGAGGAAATATAACAAAGGGTAGTATATAAATAACTGCCCAATAGAGGCTTGTACAGTAGAGAAATGTAAACATGCTTTGGATAGACATAAGTGTATCCTTACAAATTGCTAAGGATCTAATAGAGCTTAGGTTTCCAGAAGTTATTTACAAAAAAATAAAAATAAAAAGACTACACAGGACAAGTGGTTCTTAACTGGCGTCAAAATCTATGTTTCTAGATGTGCTCTGTCCAGCATTTAAAATGTCAAAAGGATAAATATTTAGAATATTTAGTTCATATATGTATATACACATTACTTGTGCACTATGCTTTGAATAACAAAGCAGTGATACTCAGAGTGATAATGCATTAAAAAATGACTTAATTGTAAACACGCTCTTGAAACAACAGGTTAATATCGTCCTTAGCATTAGGGTAATAAATTGAACAGCAATTCGCAAAAAAAACGATATTTCACTTTAAATAGCAAAAACGACAGTTAGGTGAACAAGCATCCTGTGTGTGATTAAAGGATAGGTTTTTCTTTTGACTTTGCTTCTTTTATGGAATGAAAACAACTCTCTTAGCACATTCAAACCACAGTAAATCAGAACTTCTTAAGTCTCTGTTACATAGTGACAGTTTAAAACTCAATTTCCTCTTAAACCTCAAAGAACAGATGCTGGTTAAGTTTTCCTTGTAGAGGTTCCAAACTCCTTGTAAAAATATCTCACCTTACTTCATCTTGAAACTTCAGTATGAAAGTTGGAAAATAGAAATCTAAACGTAACTTAATTGCTCTTTCAGTATTCATTTTTCTGGATCCTCCTTCCCTGCTCTTCCTTTATCTGTTGAGAGTACCACAAGGATCAGGTGTGTGGTTTGCCCCTTAGAAGGGATTGTTTTTGAACAAACCCACTTGGAACATAGAGCGGCAACAGGAATGACACTGCAAGACAACCCCATTAAGAATGGTTCTTCATAGCAGCCAGCAGAGTTCAGGATACTATGAACGGCAAAAGGTAAGTAAACCATCCTCTTACCAGTGTGTGTTGGCATTATAACCACTTTCACTCCCAACACCTAGGGCCTACTTTAAGTAGACTCAAGAAATTCCTAGAAGCATGGAGGGAATGCCTATACAGTAAATTATGAGGCGACACACTCTTGTTATTGGTCTTAAGACTGGTCAGCATGGGTGCATAAGTACCTGTAATGTGTAAAAGTATCATCTGCAAATCTGGGTCTAGACAGTGACCTACAGGCATTTTATACTAGTATTAGAAGCTATACAAATTCTTCCAGCATATCAACTATTTACATAATAAAATTCAAATCCATATGAGAGAAATTGTGTTTTAGGCCAGCAACCAGACTTTTTAACAATTTGCACCCCCTGCCCCCATATTTCTTGAATAGGATTTGTGTTAGGACTTTTTTTTGGCTTATTCCTTTTCCTTTATATTTAAATAGAGAACCATGTCCAGGACACAGACATAGGAACTGCCATCATATCTTACATAATCTACTCCTCAACACAGAATACTACATTGTGTTTTAATGAACAAGGAGTGCTTGTATGGGAAAAATCAGCAGGCAGTATAAGCCGATGATTCTCCTTTTCCTGCACTCTCCTTTGACCTTGCCGAAGTTGCTTGACCTGTTTGTGCTCCAGTACAGCCATCTGTTTACAATTTGTAAACATTGACTCCATTGAAAAACAGATGTTGCTTTAAAAGAGACGCAGCTATAATCACATGACAATCAGTGGCTAGAAAAACAAGCGGTCACCTCATTCAGGAGAGTAACCGTAATGCTCACTACAGATGAAATAAAAAAGTATTTATGAAATTATAAAGACAACTGAATCAAGAAAACACATACTTTTAGCTTAGAAAAAAGTAAAAAAAAAAACAAAACAAAACAAAAAAAAACACACACAATTAACTGCCAAATAATAAAAATGCACCTTGTGCTTCACCCATCAATGAAATCATGATTTTTTTGTGAATAAATTCAACTTCCAAAACAAATGAAACCCACGATTGCAGTCCCCGATTAGAATGTATGATTTCCGAAATAGGGACATCTGAAAGTTCCTTTGCGGAAGTTCCTATTTTGAATACCCCTTCAGTTCAGAATTTTTTTTCAGAGTGGGTGAGTATGCCGATTTACACACTCACCCATTCCATTTCAGAAACATCACCGCTACCGCAGGACCCAGACCACGGGAAAGATAAGTAACCTCTCCAGGGTTAGGGTCAGGCTGTGGGGAAGGGAGGGTTAGGGTCAGGCTGCGGGGAAGAGAGTGTTAGGATAATGGAAGTGGAGGATTAGGGTTAGAATTAGGGGAAGGATTGTGGCAGTTTACAGCCATACCTTTCGGAGTACCGCGTTCGGTGCTCCATAGATCAATTGCTATGCCTCATCGAGGCATATGCAGTCGTAATTCCAGTCAGTTCGAAATTGGCTGAGAGAAAATGGCCACACCCGAAAACCCATGATACTTTCAGAATAAAAGACGTTATAGAATAACAATAGAAATATAGGGGGAATGAAATTACTGGCAAAGGTGTGCGTTGCTCATGTGAAGCAATTACATTACATTTTTTGCTCCTCCTATTTTATTGATGTGTTGCGTGACGTCACCATTAGGGCTTCCTCCCCACCCCCAAGTTACAATAGCTCAAACAAACTTACATTTGTAGCAATTTTCTTTGCACATCTAAGGTCATTTAAACTCAAAGTGCTATCTGATATAAAGAAAAAGGTAGGGCTGAGCAGAGAAGAGGGAATGGAGGTCAAAAGAGGAGAATCCACGCTAAAGGCTTGGCCATTTAGCAAGCAGCAATGTTATTAAACTGATTATACTAATTTTATGATAACCAGGAGCCGAGACAGTACTCACAATTGACATGTACTGAATAAGCAATGGACATCCTGCTCAGAGGTACATGAACAATATTAATGCATTTGCAGGGTTTGCATATGAGCGTAAGACACTGGTATTTAGGAATGAAATCGCACTTTTTCTATAACCAGAGAAATCCGTTTCCTCGGTTAAGGCAATAATGTGGAAAATGTCTTCATTAAACACTGAGGGCTGTGGCAGAGTTGAGGACATGCAGCAGGTGGTGTTAAAAGATTTTGATTTGGCTCATTCCCATAAAAAATGGTGAAAGCATCATGTGCCCCTATTTTCTACCAACAAAAATGCACAATTCTACATCTGAAGTTATAAATGTTGTGGGAGTTTATTTTATGTTTCATGAACTTTTTAGAGTTTTCAGGAGGAAACTAGGGTATTTTAATAAGAGAGTGAGAGAATAAAGGGAAGTTTCCCATCCCATACTGAAAGGGACAGATAATGTAAATTGAGATGGGTTATTGCTTCAAGTGTAGTCCATCCTATGAGGGTATAAAATTCTCCACCTACAGCAAACTTATTTATAAAGGAGGAACAGTAGAACAACCAATGGGTAAAATCAAGAGTAGACAAGCATGCCCCCCCCTATCTGATGCTCTGCTACCTTACCAGCGGCAGCCTCTGAAAATGTTTTATGCAAATGTCAGAAACAATAAATTCTTAAATATGCGCCCCCTTATGTTCAAAGTGCAGTCAGGGGCATTCACATACAAGCAAGTTGCAGGAGTTGAAATATAGGCAAGTATGAAACTGCTCTGTGACTTGACTTGTGGGCAGCACGGTGGCTCAGTGATTAGTACTTGTGTCTCACGATGTTGAGATTATGAGTTTGATTCCTACCTAAACTAGGCCTTATCTGTGTGGAATATAATCAAAAAGCAAGAATAATAATTATGCTATAGAAAAGCACCAGCAGTTCCATACACCCAGAGGATCTACCAATCATCCAAAAGGAACACCATGTACAAGCATAGGTATTGGGGATAGGCGCTATGTGTACTTCTGGGGTGTTGATAATGGATAGTCAACCCAAATGAAACTAGGTAACAAAAAACAAAAAATTTCAAATGGTCTCCAATAAAACTAATGCCAAGATAGAGAATCCCAAGTTCCCATATAGGCGCTTGATTCAGCAATCTCCCCGTGATGAGGAGTCTACATGTGGAAAGAGAAAATGGGATACAAAAAGTAGATTTAATATACCAAATATTAAAAACACAAATTCTGACAGCAAATAAAAGTCTGTGAATAAAACAACTTAACAGTTAATAAAAGCAGCAGTGGATACCCTAATAGTGTCCTGGGACAGATAGATGGTAACTCCCATGAAAATTCTGCTGCTGTCACCCTGGAGATCAAAATGGCTGCCATAAAGTACTGCTTCAGACTGACGCGTTTCATAGACATGTCACATTTTGGATGTCACGTCTTTGAAAAAGGGCGCACATGCACCAAATGCGTCTCACTTATTTGCGTGGAGTTTGTTTGGGTTTCCATTCCAATTAACCTACCATCTGGTAGGTTAATTGTCTGCAGACTAAATTAACCCCAATCTGTATATGTATGAATGAATGTATGTATGTATATATGTATGTATGTATGCATTGTGGAGCTGATGCGTAGCAGGGACTGATGTTAAGGTGAAAATCTCTGTAAAGTGGTACATAATCTGATGACGCTACATAAAAACCTTTGCGCAGGCACATATAAGCAAACAATGGCTTTTGGGAGTTCTTTATGAATATCTTATTGCGAACATAAACAATAAAAATACTCACAACTCTATATCAGCCACATTGGATATGCATTTAAACTTTAACACGCATATTCTTTAATGCAGTATAATATAAGGGAATGAAATCTGTATTTGTACCAAAAGTAGAGAAAACAGTGATTGCACTGTAACGAAACAGAACAATGGGGCTTCTGTAATCGCTAGACCCCATGCAGAGGGCAATAACATGGATGTCAGGGACACCTAAGTGCATTTAAATGGACTAAATTAAAAATGTATTCATAAATTCAAGAGTGGTTAACAAGCTCATAAAATATACACATAAACAAACAGAAACAGGGCAAACAGACCCTGATATATATGTGCATGCTTCAGATTTCGTGCTAGTGAAACGGAGATATTTCCTGAAAAACACAGCTGACCTGCATGCCCGGCTTCAAAAACATTTCTCCCTCACTGTCCACAGTTTTGGCAGCTGTGGCTCCCTTGCTTACAGGCTCTAGGTAATGTTTCTTCTGT
This sequence comes from Limnodynastes dumerilii, assembly GCA_011038615.1. Classification (NCBI taxonomy): domain Eukaryota; kingdom Metazoa; phylum Chordata; class Amphibia; order Anura; family Limnodynastidae; genus Limnodynastes; species Limnodynastes dumerilii. The sequence goes on from WWET01001686.1 coordinate 208,513, forward strand.
ATCTTGATGAAGCTATAAAATTGCACATGGCACATATTTACTATGCCAAACACTGCATGAATGGACAGGAAAAACGCCCAAACTTGAGCACGACTCGCTGAACACTAAGATGAAACGGTAGAAAAATTAATGGCAGGAAGTAAGACTTGTGTACAGTACCTTTGTGTACAGTACCTTTGTAGCACCACTAGCTCAGATGAATCAAAGATTTTTTTTACTCTATTATATTTTACATTCTGATAACACCAACAATTATATCTTTTTATGTCAGCCTTTTGCTGTGTGGTCACTGAAGAGATCTTGTTTAATAAATAGTGTAATCAACTTTTCGCAAGATATAGACTAGGGGGAACACTGGCCTCTTTACACATCCAACAGGTTTCATATGTACGTGATACAGGTACTGATAGGCACTTTTTTTGCGAGTAGAAGCAAGTATTTTTGCATGCAGAACTTATGTTTTGGGCATTATGAAGTCAAAATAGGGTCATTTGCATCAATGCAATTGCTGTTCTTTTTCTTACCGTTATTGCGTAACGCATCAATGCAACCTTAAGTGGGTGACAATGTTTTTCAGTGGACCCCAACACATTAGAGGAGAAGGTGAGTCAACCAATCAGTTCAATGTTTAAAAGCATAATGGCTGAATTTTTACAAGCATTTATTTATAAATAGGCACACAAAATAGGCATGATTGGAAAAAGACAAACAAAAGGCCAAAATCAGGTTAATGAAAATGTACCTGCAAAAAATACCTGCTTTCAAAGAGGAGGAACCAAACGAATAACAACCTCTAAACACAGCTCAAATATAATACTATACAGAAATTAAGCCAAGTGTAACATTTTATTGAGAGATTTTATGCATTTTAAAGTAAAAATATATATTATAGAAAATAAGCAGTTAAAGCTTAGAAGAACCATTGCACATTATCAGAGAGCACTAGAAGTGCATTTATTTGCCCACCTACCTCTGTGTGCTGTAGTAACTGCACCAATGGTAGTCTTGTAACTAGGTTTTAACCTTTAACATAACTGTCATTTTAAATGCAGCTGCCACAATTGCAAAATAAACCATTTTCAAATAATACTTCTTTAGAGCCTGTTACTTTATTAGACTTTGTGTTTCAATACGAACAGCTTTATTTTTTTTTCCCTTTGCAAACATACACAAATGGTATCAGAGCTTCTTTATTTGAACCCATTATTAGGCACTTGTTTGAATGCAGTTACAGCTGAGGCACCAGCAGGAAGAATACATGTAGGCTCATTGTGCAGTTTTACAAATAGTCTAGAGCTGCTTTTATGCATATGGAGTTCACAAGATGAGATGGATTAAATGTAGCAGGAAAATTTGTAGAACAAGCAAGCCTGAAGTCTTACTGAATAAAATGCATATTAGCTGTACAAACTAACAATAATACCACTAGATGGTAACTAGTAATTCATTGCAGATTATCTACATGCAAATGCTAAATGCTGTATGTATAGTCAATATCTAATGCCCCCTTAACTCCTTCATAAACAGATATATGAACTCCTTTGTACAGACCAAGTCTAAATTTATGGTCTTACTGTAAATGTACATCTTAGCAGTAGTAAGCTTTATAGTGTTCAATGTTTATTCTATATTTTGTTCGGATAACATTTATACCAGCTATATATATTTACATAAATTCTTTAATGGCAAATCTGGTCATGACTAGTCTTGTACTGTGAATGGTCCAAGCAGTGGTGAGGCCGTACTAGGGGCATTAGTGGTGTTTTTTGTTGTATAGACTGGAGGCTTGTCTTTCTCACCAATGGTGGTGTGCCTACGGCATCTTCTTACCTTGGTGGGCAAGATACATCATGAAAAATTAACATCAGCGGAGGAAAAGAATACCAGTCCCATCAAATTGACAGAACACTGGTAGGTATGAACAGTTTTAGAATCACTTCTACATGGAAACTGGGGTGTTGGGTAAGTAATTGAATGCAAAAGAAATTGAAGATATTATATTGCTGTATAATGTGAGAGTGCTAGTCCTTTTCTCCTTAAATTGTTAGAATTATTGCTTCTGGTGGTCTATCGTTTTTTTTTTAATCCACCAATCTAGCTCTCAGCAAGAACATGTAGTAAATCGCTCCCGACAGGCTATGCTTTTCTATGGCATTTTTTAAAATATTTATGATTTTTTTTGTGTGTGTTTTGTTT
>WWET01001686.1:263636-276123 GCA_011038615.1 Limnodynastes dumerilii
ATAGCTTCAGCTGATCCGTGTCTCTACTACGGGTGTGGGTGCGCGGAAAGAACGGCCCTATTTCGACAGGGCCGTTTTCCCATTTTGATTGCATATGCCTCGATGAGGTATAGCAATCAATCCACGGAGCACAGAGCTTTCAGTGCTCTGAAAAGTGAGTAAAGAATGTCCCCCTAACCCAGTGGTTCCCAAACTTTCTCAGTTCGAGGCACCCTTAGGGTCTCCATATTTTTTTTCAAGGCACCCCTAAGACAAAAATACAATAGAATACAATAGGAAATAGAAACATTCCGAGGCACCCCAGTGAGAGCGTCGCGCCACCCCTGGGAGCCGCAACGCACAGTTTGGGAATCACTGCCCTAATCCTTTCCCTAATTCTAACCCTAACCATCCCCCTTTCATTACCTAAACCCTCCTTTCCTGGCAGCCTGACCCTTACCCTTCCTTCCCTGCAGCCTGACCCTAACCGTGCACCTCCCGCAGCCTGACCCTAACCCTCCCTCCCCTGCAGCCTGGCCCTAACCCTCCCTACCTCGCACAGAGAGGTTACTCACCTTTACCTCGGTCCGGCGATAGCAGCGACAGAGGGATATCGGCAGCAGCGTTATTTGCGAATGAGAATGGGTGAGTAAAAGGAACTTTCGGATGTCCCTATTTCGGAAAACAAAGTTTCTGACCGGGGACTGCAACCGCTCTACTACTCCCTGCACTTGCTGCTGCTGCTGATCTATGTATTGCTGCACTGACACCTTTATATATACCTGTTTCCCTGAAAATCAGACCTAGTCATGACATAAGCCCTACCTTGATTTTTCATATTTCCTGAAATATAAGCCCTACCCTTAAAATAAGCCCACGCCACATGCAGTGCGTCCTGACTCCGCTGAGCACCGAGGCTTCCTGGCCTGTGAGCATTCACGCACCTGGCCCACTATTACTGCGAGCCTCCCTCTCGGATTCTTCGGTGAGTGAGCCCTGCCTCCACAGCTGTGGTCTACTACTGACAAATACTTTGGGCGGACTGATGGTGCTTAGTGCACCGGGCTCTGAGCAAGTGAACTACAGTGTGCCTGGTAAAGGAGAGCATCCATTTCCTGCTCAACAGGCGCCATTTTTATGTGTCTAGCTGGCGCTAAACCCCAGCTTAAGCTGTCTAACTCAACCACAGACCCACCACCAAGCTTCATCTCCCCTATACCAAAAAAAAGCTACAGTGTGCTTCACTGCTAACCTAAATACAAGAGGGGATAATTGAACAAAAAAAATAAGCCCTAACCCGAAAATAAGCCCTAGTGCCTTTTTTTTAAAAAAATAAATAAAAAATAAGACCCTGTCTTATTTTCGGGGAAAGACGGTACATATAGCATTTCAATTAGCTGATTGGCGGTTGGCTCCCTTAAAATATCGTCGACTAGCACCTAATATAAATCAAAGTGCTTTAAAAAAATCCAATAATCGCACCAGAGCGTTTCTGGTGCATTTATTGGATGTTTTCAAAATTGATCCTGGCCACTAACTAAAGCGATTTTTTGCCCGACCCACAATAATTGTAGAATCGGGCCGATAATTGCTCCAGTGTATGGCCAGCTTAACACAGGTTCTTAATCAAATCAACAAATAAAATATCTTACAGTGTAAAACAAACATTTCAAACCTATTCAAGGTCAGAAAGATGGTGGTAAACAGAGTGCACAGGGGAAATTAGGAATCCTGTGTGCCAGAAAAGGTAGAATTTGCTGCAGCTTTGTCATTTTATGAAAAGCCGTGCTTGTATGGCCCAAATCCAGTTAAAATGTTACATGCTATCAAATTCAGTAGGGGGGTGTGTGGGAAAAGCATAAAAGGGCAAAATAAATGGCAACATAAAAGCAAAAGGCCAGAGCTCAAATAAAGAGGCAGTGTGCATTACTGTCAAGACACGGAAGAGAATTACAAACACCTAGTAAAACAGATGAAGTAAAAACACATGTATATTAAAAGGTTCTTTTTACTGCCATTAAATATACCCTATATCCCTTTCCAAGCCACGACATATACAAAGCTCAACATAATCATTTTTCCAGGGTGCTATAAAATAAAACACATTTAAAAGCATAGGTATGAGGGAGGGGGAGCTAAAAATACAGAGAAAAGGTTTTAATATAAAGGGCTGATTATTAAGACCAAATTGACTAACATTTTTCTGAACTCATTAGACTTTATACTTGCTAAAATAAAAACACTTGATACACAGCATAGACTTCTAATATGGCACAGCTTCTGCTAGAAACGTGTGCTGCACAAGGGGAAGAGGGGAACTTGCCAGTCACAATGATCTCAAGCAGATACACATCAGCCAATAAGCGATGCATGTTTCCCAGTTCCAAATAGTAATATCTGAATGCAATACAAACTCCAGCAAACATATTTCATACATTTAAAGGAGCTGAGCTTGGCATTAGTGGGTGTGAATTTGTTTTGTGTGTCTGACCACTCACATCACAGCTGCTGAATACTTGAATGGCTCAGAAAGGTTTTTTTACAGAAACAAAGAGCACAAAGGTTAGGGGCTTTACCTGTGGAAGATGCCTTAAAGAGGATAGGTCAGCTAACATTCATATATAGTTGTAGAGCTGTTTCTACTTTTGTATATGCACACACATAGGGCCAGATCCTAAAAGGACGCTGGTGTTACCAGATCACCAAGCAATGGATCTATAGGGCTCAACAATTTCAGGGCCGCAAGATCCATGTTATTGTAACACAAACCACTCACCTCACAGTATTAAACTTCAGATGACAAAGGCCATTTCCGACCCCTGCCAACGGAAAATGTCAGTGATATGCGAGTCTGAAATGTAACATCAAGGCACTCCCACCTGTGATCACAACCTAGCCTCTCTGCTGGCAGAAGTCCAAGGGCTAGATTTACTAAATTGCGGGAAAGGAAAACTGGAGATGTTGCCCATAGCAACTAATCAGATTCTAGCTCTCACTTTCCTATTACATACTAGAAAATGTCCACTACAATCTGATTGGTTGTTATGGGCAACATCTCCACTTTTCCAAACCCGCAGCTTAGTAAATCTGGCCTAGGTGTAGATAGTTAAAGTTAAGTGTGTGTGTGTGTGTGTGTGTGTGTGTGTGTGTGTCTTAAATCAAAGAGATAATAAAAAATAAAAAAAAGGGAGCTACATTAATAAATAATGAATGTAAAACTATATATTATTAATATGTTGGCATCTTGGTTGGAGCTGTTGATCATATAGATCATATAGAAAGGTCATGTCTGTAAATGATGTGACTAGTAACACTCTTTGAATAATTAGAATTATAAGATTAATAATTATTATATTAGAATAGATTCTGAGGTTTGAATTTAGTGAAAGGACCTACAACCTCAGTCATATTTTATGACTCATATTAACGTAAAATGCCAATGTGTTGGAAGGTTGGATTGGTACACAGTCTGTTAGCACACCTATAAGTATATATTAATATGAAGTCCCATCCAATTGCAAGTGCAATACGGAACCCATGTGGGAAGTGTCATTTGTTGGTAGTGGATTGTATTCCAACTGGATCGGGTGTGGTTTCAAAAGTGCCTTTTTCGACACCCCATTTGGACAAATGGGGTATCAAATGAGCTGAACCAAAACTTCCTTCCCCGCCTAATCCTATTTCTCCTCTTCTCCCATCCATCCCCTCCCTGCATCCTAACCCTGCGACACTACATCCCCTCCCTTGCACAAATCTGTCCGTGTGTCGGGAACAGTCAGTTTCTGTGGCTGGTCTGCGGCATAAATGTCTAGTTTCTGACATTTTGTAAAGAGACAAAGCCGACAATTAGCTGTCGGCTGTGTGTATTTCGAAAATGCCATTTTCGCTGTGGCACACGCAACCCAACTGGATTGCACAGATGCAGGCACATGTCAAACCATATATATTCCAGCTACATGTTAAATAAATAGGGGACTGTGATAAGTCTGTATCAAGTCCATAAGGTCTACTTGTAAATGAGGACATGCAACGTCTTTGAATAGTTTATTAGTGAGTAATTTTTTTCCCAATAGGAGTAGCCTTACAAAGGTTCTGCCGCCAGTTACTTATCACAGGCAAGAACACATTAGCATAGTCTCTTATGAGTGACAATCTGTCTTTCCAACCCCAGCAAAATCAATGTGATGTGTTCTGAATACAGAAATACCTGGGTGTCCTTGTTCTTGGCAAAGGGAAACCATCATTCACTTATATGATCATTGCTACAGACCATGTAATAGCCCCCCAAAAAAAACATTGTTTAATAGATTGTAGGTTTAGCAGATGGGTACTGGTTAACCCCTGCTAAATACCTAAAGTGGGTATGTTGTGCCATCTACTAACTCAGGCTTCATTGCCTGCAACTAATCTGGAAAGTTTTACTGATGTGCAAAAATAGTTTTTATAAGTAACACGTCTATTCCATAGAAATGAATAAATGTGTGACTGATAATGACAGGCAGGCATCAAAGAGACCACATGAAGTGACGGCTTCTCTTGTTGTTTCTTCCATTGATGGTCCAGAGAGAGGGGAGAAAAGGAAAACAATAAAGGTGGTAGGGGACACAGTAAAAGCATATTTAGTTAGGGCTTTCTATATAACCATTCCATCAATGTGTATGCAAACCCGTAACAGACCACCAACAAGAAAAAATGATGTATGAACATGCACAGCGAGCGCTCTCATCAAGGTGTAATCTATACAAGCCACTCCTTGGTTTTTGTACCGAGCTGCAAAAATACACACAGCTCTCTAAACTATATTTCTACTGGTTCATTTTTTTTAACACAGTAAATAAACATCAAGGTGTTGAAAATTCCATGTGATAAAATGCCCATATATCAACACATAATTTACTTTTCTGCTGAGACGGGCACACAAAATCAGTGTCTAGACTAATATAAGAATCCTTTAATATTTGTAACTGTTACAATGCCACTCAAATAGATATTATTCTCAAATACCACAGAAACCACACAGTGGACAGTAACCTGTCTACATTTATACTTTAGACATCAACGTGTGTAAAACAGTCAACAGACCACTGGAGTACACCCTCAATTCACTAATAACTAGGGACAGCATCAGTGACTAGCTGTGATTTGACATAAAAGGGTCCAGTGAACAGGTCCAAACTTTTGGAGACCAGCGGTACCCTAATTATCTTGCTATTTACCAACAAATGTTCGATACAAATGACACGCTGCCTAGTACTGCAAAATTAACAGATTTTCTAAAACGTCTAATTGAAGCGTCAATGTCTGAAATAATATGGACTTTGGCAAAAGCAATTCCTAGAAAATATATCAATTCTCCAGCCAGAAAAAAGCATTAGGTATTAATCTGATGCCAACATCAATGCACAAACCTGATGGCTATAGTTAGTGAATGAGTGGAACTGAATTAGAAGAGCTGGGGGAGGGGGGACAAGAGACTGAAACTATATAGTGACATGTTAATAAATGACAGTAAAAGAATAGTATTATGAAATAAGTAAACACATCTTGTTACAATAATTCTTGATGCTCATTACAAGGCACATGCAAAATTGATATTATTGTTCTCCATTCCATGACACCATGTGTCTATAAAACAAGCTTATATTATACAACATCCTTCTTAAATAGCCCAAATGTAGAGCATTAACACAGCTAGATATAAATGGGAAACATTACTATTGCTTCACAGTAGCCCTAGACTACAGAAAACCACTGAACACTTGTCAAATATTTGTTATATATATGACTCTCTTATTAATATGGCTAATGTGCATAATGTTGTAGGAATTGATTGTATTATGCATACTAATTTCATCTTAAGAATGATTAGCAGAAGCCTTTTAAGCTGGAATAAATTCTTTTTTTGCAATTGTCATACATAATATGCTTTAAATAAATGCCATATAAGCCAGGCTTATTCTTTCTCTGGCAGTATTTCCAATTAGGGATGCGAGTATACGCACTTTTTGGGGTTTAAGGAGAGCACTATTGGGGGCCCAGCTGGATCTTTCCTCTTTATGTGAAATTATTGACATTTATCGTGTGTGTGATTTATTATTCAATAAGAAACAACTTTTGTCACCCACACAGACAAAAATAAAAAATATGGGGCCAGATCCAGAATTGTTACATTAATATGGTGCATGCACAGTACAAAGATTTCCGCATCAGAACGCAGCGTTTCGATCATTATATATTACTGTCCATACAGGGTGGGCACACTCAGCATGTATACTTGATAAACATGGTGGGTGGGATCCAGAATGTGAATGATACAGTAAGGGCTTTCTCTAAGCCCTTACGTACAATGCAGCTTTCCTTGTGAAGACTAACGTACAGAATATGATCTTAAATTTTCATCCGGTCCATTTTTCTTATTTAAGCAGGCTTAATTATGATTAATGAATATACTTTGCAATAATCATAGTGGTAGACAAAATAAGTACTAAAACAAGAACAATCCACCTGGAAAAGTGCCAAAGATGGTGGATGGCCCAGCAACAGAAATAAACAATGACTTAACCGGGCATCATCACAGGAGCCTCAGGATAAGTGTTCTGCAGTACCCAGAGTTGGTATGACAAAATCCACACAGATTTAATGTGGACCAATCAGTGGGTAGGACAACAAGCGAATTAGAGTTTGTCACTGGTCTAAATTTTGGTGCTACAGATAGCCAATCCAGACTCATAGCATTAACAGTTATTTATTACAAGTCTGTGTTTAGATGGTGGATGATGCAAGACAGTCTGCACTAATAGAGATGTGAAAGCAAGTGTACAAATAAAACAAAAAGAAAGATGATAATGAGGAAATTTGAGTTTCAGAAGTAGAAGAAGTATAGTGCCTCCAGAAAGAAAGAAGGAGTTGCTGGAGAGAGAACCTAGTAGCTCCCAGAAGGCCGCAGGAGAGCACCCACCCAGGCAGCATTAACCTATTCTATACAGAACACAGTTTGAGAAGGTATTAAAGAGGTCAAGGGGTAATTTTATCAAGTGTCATTGGGAATTCTGTAAGGGGATAGTTAAAGTAATTCAGAAGAACTAAAATGAGAGGTTCAAGATGAATGGAGGGTGGTCTTGCTCAGTGAGTGCCCTAAAATGGGATCTTCAGAATACAGGCAGTAGGTATGGAAATGAAAATGACCACTTCTGAACAATAACATCCAAAACATTTTCAAAATTCACTTTACAAAAGTCTCATTAAGCAGAATATTTCCAGTATAAGTGCCCATACACAGCAGTGCACAGTGGATGGGGAAGCACAGGTCAGCCAGACTAGTTCCACAGAAAAGGAAATGCTCTATAAAGGCCAGGAGAAGGCAGAAAACACGTTTAAAGTGCTTAACATAAGAAAAGCAAGATGACAGCGGGAAAAACACTAAACAAGGTTAATAACAACCGAGCTATTTTAAAGTCCTTTATTTTAAAGAAAAACATAGTGCTTGGAAACAATTACTTTCAAATGGAGTCCAACTGCCTATCAATTCTTAAAAGGTTTGTCCAAGGCGACTCATTTACAAGTCTGCGACATGCTTCACAGCTAAAATGCAGACTGGTCTGTAAGGAGAGGGAAGGCGAAGGCAGATGCTTAAGGAAATCAGCAGAATCCTATGTACAAACCCAGAATGGATCTTTTTTTCAACTTTTTTTTTATATTTGCAGAAATAGAAGTGTAAAAATTGGGAAATACGTTAGAAATGAAAATAAGAAATGTAAATTAATATAAAACATACAGAGAGACGCCAAAATTCTTCTCATGACTAGAAACAATGAGGAACATGTGACTTGTTAATATTAATGGACCGGATCCAGAACGACAAGGAAATGCCGTACATTCGCAGCCATCTGCATACAGAATTTGTTATCCACCAATCCGCTCGCAGTAATGTCAACACGCCACCTATGTGCAGGAGGGACTTCCGAGTCCTGCATCCTACGTTAAGTATCCGTATATGCAGAATATTGGATCGTACATAAGGGCTTAGCATGGTGAGTGGGCCATCCTAGAATATGGATAGTGAATTCTGCTCAGAATGCAGCATCAAGCGAATGAAGAATTCAGTGTAGTGCGCATGATAGCATACATAAGTCGACTATCATTATATAGAGGATGTGGCACAATACTACTATTAGTAGGTGTAATAATATACTCAGGGCATACTCTAATACTATATTGGCACAGGAAACTATGTTTGAAACCGTTAGGCAATTTCCTCTTTAAAAAAGTCAGTTGTATTGAGATGATAACATATAGTTTGCATCGCTCTTAGATCATTCATGATCATCAGGAACTTAAGGAGTGATTGTGGCTTTTTTTGATGTTATGGAATATTCTTTATCTATTTGTACATATTGTAATGATTAAAAAAATGCTTATGCTTGATAACACAACATACTACTACTAAAATTGCCTCACTAAAATTTGATAACCATTGGAGATACACAGCTATAACTTAGTAACCACAGGGGGGGGGGAATCTGTTTCCGTGGTTACAGAACTTTATATATTATCAACCATTAGGAATCTCTGAGGTGGCCACAGCTGGCAAAATGTTCTATTTTGGGTATCAGACACTATAGTAATAAGTAGTATATAATAAAATATGATGATTTTAATTTGGCAACATTTTTTTTGCATCAATACATTTTTATCAAAATTTCTTTTGAAAAAAGGGTACAAAAAGAGAAAAGGGAGGGTAGGAGTACATGGTAATAAAACATACAGCATAGTCAGCATCAATATAGGGATGGGGAAAAAAAAGGGGTTTAACGTAAGTAATCTGGCCTAAGCCAACATAGGCTCACAGTTTGGCCAAATTTTTAAGAAAGTGACTAGAGAACACCTTAGGCCTGTCTGCTTATCCATAAGACCACAAGAGATTTATTTCAGGAATATAAGACTGGATTCAACACCCAGAAATGTTTTACTTACGTGCCTATTTTTCCGATTCTAGCTACTACGCATGCGTAGTAACTATTTTACGCTACCTACATAGCGTTTCGTTATGTAGATTGCATACATATGGTCTTTAAAAGCATGTCTTTACGTGGTTGTGAATCCGGTCCATAATATGTTAGAACGACCTGGAAATCTGCATAAAGCGGGCACCTCTAGTCTTCTTCTCATTATCAGCAATGGATGAACAGTGACATCAGGAAATTGTCAACTTTGAGAAGCAGCCTTGGAAACATGCAATTAAATGTAAATAAACTATCCTGCATCTGAAATGAAATCTAAAATTGATAAAAACTGACTATGAGTTGCCAATTCCTTCATGTTCTAACTAATTAATTACCCAAGTAACAGACTCATTAAAAAAAGCCTAATAACCCAGGAGTGAGTAATTCAGCAATGTCTTCTAACGGCAATAAAACATGGCCTCCCCCTCCCCTGCAACACGCAGGAAGTGGTTTTCACAGGACAATTAGGCCACTATTCAGACATGACTCATTCAGTTACAATACACAGCTACTAGTGCCTTAATGACTTCAAATAACACGCACAAATTGTTAGAAAGGTACTCATAAAACACCACAATCTACTAACAAGGGTCTATGTGATGCATAAAGGGATATATATTATTTATTTTCTATACCTTTATCAAGAGAGATCTGGAATGAGGTGGGAAAAAGTTGTAGCATGCCTCAGTCACATGCAATGATTTCACATCACACTGAGAGGATACAGGTCTCATTCACAATCCCCAGGAGCCATCTAGTGCTTCTCAATGCTGGGAAAATTACTGCATTTACTTAAATGACCCTATTTCTCCAACTACCACTACGACAGCAGGTCTGATGTTGTTTTACAGCCCAAATCACTTTTTCTGAGGTAATGGCTTATAAATGATCTGTTTTTTTCCTCTCCCCCCCCTCTCCCCCCTTCTAAATCTCAGCCAATGATAAATGTTATCTTTGTAAACACTTGGTTTTCTCCACATTAAATGATACCAAAGCTTCTTTCAAAATTCAAGTGGTTTAAGAGATAATGGAATATAAATGAGAACAATTTAGTTTCTGAGAAGAAATGACTGAATGTAGAATGTTTTGTTATTGCGTTTGCAGAAAAAGAAAGGAATATTATCTAGTGATTTGAATAAGAAAATCCAAGAGTTGCTGGAGTAAAGGCATTTAAGTATCAGTCGGTAATGAGAAGCTGGCGTCACCCGCGCAAGGCTTCTGAACACTGACATTTATGGGCTCCAGAGAATTTGCTTCACTCATCTACGCTGGGCAAAGTCGATTGCCACAGTTATTTACAATTGCCTATTAGAATCCAAAAGACCCCAATAAACTAGTGACATGTGCCCTGATGTTTGCTTAATTGTCTCTGACGATAGTGTCTTCATTAACCCTATAATGGGGAAGACACATGTTTAGATTAGTCAGCCAGAACACATCCACCAGTAATAATGAATAGCTTATCCCGCTAATTTGATCCTTTAAATAGGTGGTGGCAGGTATACAGGGACCAGACACACTATACAAAGTGATATCTATACAATTACATCTATCACAGAATGTCTTATTTACTCTCGACTGAGTTAACAAACACTCCTAAGATATTTTAGTCATACTGATCTGCACCTTCATGACCTCAAATACTAACTAATTGCATATATTTTGTAGTAGTCATTGCTAATTGTGGTACAGGCTTATGTTTTTGTAATAGGTCATACTGAGCATGCTCAGCAGATTTCAGAGGAAGGACAGAAAATACACCAAGGGCCAGATTTACAAAGCTGTGGGTTTGGAAAACAGGAGATGTTGCCCACAGCAACCAATCAAATTCTAGCTGACATTCTCTAGTATGTAAATGGCAGTGAGAGCTAGAATCTGATTGGTTGCTACGAAAACATAAGCCTATACCACAATTGGCAATGACTACTACAAAATATATGCAGTTATGGCCTACCTAGCTGCTGTTGTGTAAATCTGGCCCCAAGTGTCAATCTAGGAATAAGACACAGCACGCAGATCCTACTTCCAGTCGGGCAGAGCCGGAGTTTGAGAGTAATGCTGGGTACACACTGACGGTTTTAACTCACAATCCGACCTGTTGTCAAACAGCTGTAATGATTTAGCCCTCAGCTGCTTAATACCTCAATACACACTGCTCTCTAGATTCCTGTGGATTGTTTTACAAACAGTGTAAAAACATTTTGTAGCAATGATATGCTTGCCCACTAGGTGGCCCTATGCAAAAATATGTATAGGAATCATTGCAGTAAAGACAATGCGGGAAAAATTGGGAGCTCCCAAAAAGCAAATGATTCAGCAGCATCGTAGGATAGTACACACTGGTAAAATGTCAGCCTTATCTGACCATTATCTTGTGATCTGCATGATGTTTGTCAGATATCCCTGCAGATTAAAGAAAAATGTAGCGCAAGTGCATACCTGAGCAGAACCGTGTTGATTTGCAAGGGAGGGCAAAATAAAAACCGTGAACACAGTATCTGTAATTAACAGATTAAACACAAAACTATTCAGTATGTAAGCTGTATGTGCAAAGCAAAGTGCTTTCCCTGCATGCTGAATAACTAAAATTCCTTTGCTACTTGGTTTTGCTCAGGTTTCTAATTGCACCTGTTTTGCCCTTACTCAAACTCTGGATTGGCCCCTGAGAGCTTAAGGTATAAAGTGAAATCCTAAACGAGCCCCTAAATTATTTTACGTACACTACACACTGACACAGGAAGGCAGGAAATATGACCTGTAGCCTATTAGCTGGCAACAGATTTTCTCACCTGTCCTCCTACGCCTGTTTATTCAGTTTATAAAATGCCTCTACTTAAGTTTGGGAGGCACTTTCCAGAAAGTTCTAATGATGTCATTTATTATCAGAGTATATCTGCAATAGAGAGTTAAATAGTCCAAATAATGATAACAGACAGACAGCATAATTAACATTGCAATTATCAGTATCTGATGTTAAACTGCATAGCAGGAAAAGTAATAAAGGACCCAAAGCAATATGGCATATAAATTCAAACCACCTCAGCTGATCTCTGAATCATAAATAAAGCATTTGACATTAGACAATTTTTAACAGTCCCTAGGGCTTCACCAGCGTAAGAAAATATTTTAGTGTCCCTCCCCTATTAAACAGTGAGAAAAGTCAGCTGCTAAAAACTTAGTAGCAGAAAAAAAACTATTTAAGGCTATAAATCAGATTTATTCTGATTTTACACAGCTTTTAATGCATTGTGGGTCAGAGCCAATAAATTCTACTTCAATCTGTTGTATATTAAAATGCATTTAGCAGCAAAAAGTAATGTTTCAATTATTTATAATTTATACATATTATTTATTAGAGAATGTATGTATAATGTTTTATACCCCCAAATTCTCCTTTGTTGCTCTCTCAATGGAACTTAACTCATACAATGATTTTTTAAATTACTATTCAATTTATAAGTACTGTTGAATAATGCTTAATTGTTCTCTGTTCACTGTTAAATAAA
>WWET01001686.1:286320-296725 GCA_011038615.1 Limnodynastes dumerilii
TAGTACATGGAGACTTATAACAATGTCTGTTAATTAAATTAGTTACTATTACATTGATCAAATTCTCTCCATACTATATTTCTAGAAATTGTTTACATTGTATAACATTCGTAGCATATTATATAGATATATTTATATTCAGACAGACTGTTTATATGTTTTTAATAGTTTCTCTTGTTAGTCACTATTTTACACTTTTAAATATTTCATATATTTATGTTAAACAACATCATCCATTTTAATTAATATATAAGGACATAGGGCTAGAGCACACACTAAAGCATACTGGACCTGATTCAGTTTCATAAGCAAGCGGAATGCATAAGTATTTTACAACCTATTCAGAGCTCTGTGTTTCCGCAGAAACGTGAAACTCTGTACAGAGGGCAGACTGTCACCCCCGCAGACAGATGTATAGTCAGAAAAAAAAGGAATTAAAAATTAAATGAAAAATATGTGTTTTATTAATATTTTAAACACACATTGGTAATTTTCCCATTGAAAATGACCTGAGCCTATGCCTTACACCATCCCCGGAGACAGTGTTTCAGGGATACGCAGGCACGGTCCCTGCTAATGCGCCTTTTTAAATGAGAAAAACACCACTTTTCTCATTTAAATATTGTGGAATGTCTTGCTCCTTAGTACAGAAGTCAGATTGGGGCAGCTTTGTGCCCATCTTTCTGTGCGTGCACCCGTTCTGGGCATGCATAGTGAGAATTCCCACTGAATCGGATCCTATATATTTGGAAACGCCCCTTTCAAAATCCTGCGTTTGCCACTGTTACAGTCCGTATATTAAAAAACGTGTGACCTGCCCAGGCCTAATAGAGAGATCATAACACAACATTTCTTCCTAAACTCACATTCCACATTCAGAGAAAATAGTACATGGAATCAAGTAGATTAAAATACTTCTTCCCCAGATCTCACGATCGCCTCATCCTGATAACTGGTTGCTCACTACTGAATATGCTCTACATATATAACATGTGACTGTTATTTTACTGTACCTTAGCATTCTGCGCTCACACTACTTTATACTTTACCCTTTCTATTTTTTAGGATATTGTACCCTTACTTCCAAAAAAAGAGAATAAAAGGTATGTCTTCACCATAAGTCAAGCATGTCAACCTTCAAGACTGTGGAATAAAGTTCAGCACATCCGCGCTCGTGAAATGCTCACCAACAGCTGAAAATGCTCACGTAGCAGAAGTCTGGATCCGGTCACTCGTCTGTAATCATTATTAAAAATCTAAGAATATCTGAATCTAAGAACAATCAGTGTCTACATCTACTACTGAAAAGATGTCTCCGTTTACATGGAAAGTTATGTCACACGCCTAGGGCCACCATGATCAAATGCGGGGCCTGAGACCCAGCCGTGGGGCCCCGCCCCTATGTGACGTCATTGGTGACATCACATAGGGGTGGGCGTGGCAGACATGCTTTAACAGCGGGCTGGTGTGCAGGGAAAAATTTCCCTGCGCATTGGCCGGCCTTCTGAATAGCGCTGCGCAGCAAGTATCTGCGATACCTGCTGCTACAGAGTTAGGTAAGTATTGGCGGCCCCTATCAGCTCCAGGCCCGGGACAATACTCCTGGCTGTCCCCCCCTGATGGCTGCCCTGCACAAGCCTACCGCAGAGGCCTTTAAAACCCCAGAACAAAAAGTTGTTGTTTCTTGGAATATAAGGTCATTTTGCTGCAGACTATATAGAACAGACAAAATTGTTACAAGTATTATACGTTTTAATACAACTCATGAAAAGGATACCGAGAACTGCCTGTGAAATTGGAAGCCACTGACTACAAATGGCATTTACATGGACCTTCGGGTCAGAGTTCCGGGAATCTCGAGGACTAGTTTTTATTCCCAAGGAGGAGACAATTTTGTCAATTTTTTCTTTCTCCCTAGAAAACAACAATAAATGGAAGATAGTAATTTTTTTTTTTTACTCTTTTAAAGTATTCTAGATGATTAGAAACACAAATTCGTTTAGCAGTTCCCACTGTAACGTGCGGTGTAGTATGTGCACACTGACCTTTTCATAACAGCATCATACAGGCTCCATACATTGTCCAGGATGAGTTGAACAAATAAAGGTTTTTTCCCTTTGCTCTGTATAATGACAGAAAAAACACATATAAAGAAGAATAAGAAACCGGTGCTTAAAAAAAATAACAGAGGAATAATGCTCATAATGATTACTAATGCAAAATTGTGCACTGTCTATATTAGAGAATATTTTTGTTTTTATAAGCAGAATCCTTCTCATAACACTATGTGAAAGCAGAAAACTCTCCATTTATTGTGCATGCAAGAAGCAGACTTCAGGCCATGAAAATGAGAAATCACAATAGAAGACATTAGCAATTACTACCAGTAAAGTGACAAAGGACACACAGGAGTCCTCAATCAGCACATATTTAGATTGCTGCTTTTATTAGCTCTAGTATGCACTAGAATCAACCATTAATAGAGGCAGAACAACTTAAACATTTCATTCACACATACATCAAAGGAAGTCCTTTAAAGAAGCAAAACCAAAAGACCATTGATCATTTACCAAAGTGAAAGTAAACAAATGACAAAATAACCGCAAACACATAAAAAGCATGCCATTAGATTTAAGGTCATAGTATTTGGAAGAAATTGTTGATGGCACAGATTAAAAATACATTCTTGAGGTTTGCAAAACTAAACTCCATCAAAAGAAAAATAAAGTTATTCCAGAATGCCAAAATATGCATTATGACCTCACTGAAACAATCGCTGCTATGGACATTGGCAAAGCACAGACTGTGCCTTGTGAATGTTTTTTGCCTCATCCACCATTATAAATTGGCAGGAAAACATCTGCATAAGGGCAGGGGGAGGGCAAGCTTAGTTTTAACAATACAATGTAAAGTTGCAATAGGACATGTCCTTTTTCAACACCTTTAAAGATGCACTGTAACATGGTTTTGCAATGGCCTATTTGGCTTTTTTTTAACTTAAGTCTGAATCAGCCCGGTTCTGTGCCTGTACACTTAACACGCACAATGTTCTAAAATATCAGTGGTAAATGACTGTCAATATCCAGAATCCTATTCTCTTGAATAGAAACTTGGCAATACAAGGAAAAGGATGTAATGCTTTTTCAATAAATGAACGATGCTGGTCATTACCTGAGCTCCCTTCATGATTTTCTTGGCTTTGGAATTCAGATAGTAGTCTCCCCAGAGTGTCCTCAGCAGCACAGATGACTTAATACCAATTTTTTGGCTGTACAGCTGGGCAAAACAATCAAGTCTGCAATAAATCAATTAGAATTATGCCCAAGCAATGGGATCATGTTCTCTATCATGCATCTAAATAGCATAAATAGCCTCATTCTACAATACATTCATATGTTATTTTCCTTTAGTGATAAGAACTACTTGGTAAGTTTTAAAACAGTTTTGAGAACATTAGAATGTTTGGTTTTAAATGCATATATGCAAAATCCAGACAGATTACTAACCATTAAGCAAACTGATTGGATGTGGCCTCTTACAATAGCTTCCATATAAAAGGGGAAGCTGCACACACAGCCTTAAATATCATTAGAAAGTAAATAGTTTTGAATTGATAATGCATTAACAAGTAAAATGGTTACTTGCACAGCTTACGACGAGCATATTATATAAAGAAGTTTAGTTCGTAGCAATATACTGTGTGGAAGCATTCATCTTGTGAATAGGATTACTGCGAGCTATGGGAATATGTTACCCTTTGTCAGACATTATGGTGGCTCAGTGAGTAGCTCTTATGTCTCACAGCGCTGAGGTCATGAGTTTCATTCCCGGACTAGGCCTTATCTGTGTGGAGTTTGTTTGTTCTCTCTGTGTCTGCGTGGGTTTCTCTGGGAGCTCCGGTTACCCCCCACTCACCAAAAACAAGCTGGCAGGCTAACTGGCTGAAGACTAAAGTAACGTGTGTGTGTGTGTGTTAGGGACCGAAGAATGTAGCTCCAATAGGAGGATTTCTGTGAATAATAGTGTGGGGACACTGCAGACATATAAGGCTGGATCCAGACTTAAGTGCTTGAAATTAGTTGCTCCTGGGCTAAACCATGTTGATTGCAGGGGAGTCATATTTAACCTTTGCAAATTCATTCCCGGACTAGGCCTTATCTGTGTGGAGTTTGTTCTTTCTGTGTCTGCGTGGGTTTCTCTGGGTGCTCCGGTTACCCCCCACTCACCAAAAACAAGCTGGCAGGCTAACTGGCTGTAGACTAAATTAGTGTGTGTGTGTGTGTGTCAGTATCTGTGTCAGTATCTGTGTGCAGTAAGCAATTCAAAGATATATCCCTGCATGCAAAGAATAAAATTAATTTGACTCCTCCTTGCAGTAAGCAATTTAAAGATATATCCCTGCATGCAAAGGCTACAATTAATTTGACTCCTCCCTGCAATCAACATGGTTTATGCCCAAGAGTAACTAATTTCAAGCACTTACTTAAGTCTGGATCCAGCCCATATTAGGTAAATGTTCAATAATGGGAATGCAGGGAGAGGGAAAACAAAAAGATCAACAAAGTTCCATAAATAGTTACACCACCCTATATCACCTTGGTTACCTTTGGAGCATTTACACACAGACCTATTCTTAGGTCTATCTTCATGTGATGTAAAAGGGTTACACAGCGCACCATAATTAAAGGAGTCTTTACTTTATAAAATCTTGTGCCCAAGGCTAGTATCCTAATATGCAAAGCCTTGTAATTTGTAAAATTCGAGGGCTGACACAATCTGCTGATTCAAATAGAGCCTTGAGATAACTTTTGGAACAAAGGGGGATTAAAAATAGGGATTGCAACACAGTGCCCCAAATTCCAATACCAGACAAACTGAAGAGATCTCCAGTAAAAATACTACCTCCCGGGTGATATAACGGGGATCCACAAAGTCCAACAGGTTAAAAGGTTGTTTGGTCAGAGCCTGGAGCATCAAATTTAAATCCCATGGCTCAACTGAGTGGATAAACTGAGGATGATCATGAAGAACCTGCTACAGGAAGGTCTCAACATCCTTCATATTTGCCAGCAGTCTTTGAAAGAAAACAGACAGTGCAGAAACCTGCAATTTCAAAGTCTCCAGACAGAGCCCTTTATCTGGAGCTGCCTGAAGGAAGGAGAGAAGATGGGAAAGGTTAAACTGAGAAGTAATATAAATATCACTCAGTAATAGTTTGCTGAAGAGGATGGTTTCCAGGCTTTTATCATTGTTTTCACCACAGCAGGATAAATCGTCTAGGATTCCAAAATCAGGGTCTCAGCGGTCATGCCATCAAAGTCAGACAATTTAAATTGTGGTAACAAGTGAGACCTTGTGGAGGTAACTGGAAGGGGGGACCTACCACCATTCCTAGGATGTCTGAGTATCATGCTCAGAACCTGGAACCACGAGAATGGTGACTACTCTCTCCCTCTATAACTTATTGAGAATCTGCAGTAACATGTACACCATCTGAAAACACCAAGGATTGTCATGGCATCAGTATCTTTTTCGCACAATAAATGGTCTTTGAAGTTCAGATGGAATGTCATGAGGTCTATTTCCAGCTGACCCCATCGCCGAGCCAGAAGGCAAACATCTCTTTGTGAAGCGACTATTTTCCTGGAAGAACCTTGTAGTGACTTAAATAATCAGATTGCAAAACAAAATAAACATTGATGCCCCTTCCAAAGGAGAACATGGAGATAAGCATCTTTCATGCTGTGAAAATGGACCACAATGACTCTTTTTGAAGCCCGGAACTTGAACATATTTGTTATAGTTCTTTAAGCTTAACATTGGATGAAAACACCTGTCCAGTTTTGGAACCAGAAAGAGGTTGGAGTAAAGTCCCTAATCTCACAACAGAGAAGCAACCAGAACTACCACGCCCAAAACCAAGCGTTTGTTGATTGTATCCTGAAGCACTCTGTGTCAAAGACTGCAAGAAGGCAAGGAAACTACAGCAGGTCTATGAAATAACCCCGCGTGACAAGGCATCAAACCCAGGCAACGACCTGAAAAGGCCTGTGGTCAAGGATCCTGTTATGCGGAAGCCCCTTCCATGGACTAGGAGGCTTTCCTTTAGAAGATTGTCATCTGGTGGTTACTCCTATGTAACAAAAGAACCAAAACCTGCACTATTTCAGCTTAGTCCAGATTGGCAAAAAGGTAGTTATCCCACCTGTGGCCACCTAAATAATTTTTTCTTTGAGCCAAAAAGAATCACTCCATCAAATGGCAAAGACTCTTAAGGAATCAATGTCCAACACAAGCATAGCCATAGGGAAACGTCTAGCTGCTGTAATAAGCCCAGAGAGCTTTCAGTTTACTGCCGTGGATGGTTTTCCTGTAAACCTTTCAATCGGTCTTCAGCCCACACATATACAGCTTTATTTGCCAAGGCTATACCTGGCTAAAAAGACTTATCTGTGGTGTATGTGAGAGAAATTCCACCAAGGACAGGAATAGGCGCATTTTTAGCTAAGCGTGCAATAGGAGCGTCAACTGTGGGTGAAGACTCCTACTTGACTCCTCCATTGGCAAGGGATAAAGAGATTTAAAACGTCCAGACATATGGAATCTAAGGTTGGGCTCCTGCTTCATTTTAAGAAGTAGAGGAAGAGGAGGACACAGATAACCTGTTTCTTTTGCCTCATAAAAAGGAAAAAAACAGCAAAGTCTGAAACCTCAGAATCCACAAATCCTAAAATCTGCTGGATTGTGTAAATTAAATCATCCCCAATCTGTGTGGTAGAGGATTCTTTGACCACCGGGGACTCCTATTCGTCAGACACCTGTAAAAACTACTTCCTTCTCCCCTGCAGAATATTCCAAATCTATCCCAAACCCAAGCGTCTGAACCACCTCTGGTACATAGAACTTGTCATATGATGGGGGGTGGGGGTAGTAAGGACAAAGAGGCCTTGGCCAGACCTTGGGTGGACTCAACAATGGAGAACACCAAATTAGTCCCAGCTTGGGATAACCCACTAGAGGACAGTACTGGAAGTGCGTATGGAAGATGTGGTGCAGCAGAGGTAGAGAAGTCACTTACAATTCGCAGCAACGTTACCTGGGTGAGTTAAGCTATGGATATTGACAGAAAGCGCACTGGTGGTGCTTTTACTAGTGACAGAGCCGCCACAGGCAAACGTTGATCACTTACCTCTGCCTTTACGTGTTGTGCACAAGGCTCCCAGTTCATCTTGTTGACAAGACAATTTATTATATTTGGCACAGGTATAACGCAACACTGTTCCTCCAACATAACCCTTTGTTTTGGAAGATCCTTTCTCAACCATAATGATGAGAAAAATAACCAGAGAAAGAAATATTAATTAATAATCCTTCTGTGTAACACAGGAGCTGAAAATTATAATCGACTGGTTATTAACGCTAATAAACCAGA
This sequence comes from Limnodynastes dumerilii, assembly GCA_011038615.1. NCBI lineage: Eukaryota > Metazoa > Chordata > Amphibia > Anura > Limnodynastidae > Limnodynastes > Limnodynastes dumerilii. The sequence goes on from WWET01001686.1 coordinate 293,753, forward strand.
TAGATCGATAGGTGAACAAGCTCACTCTTCCTCATCACTACACTAAATACAGTGTAGAAATAAACCTAAAAAAAAGACTATTAGTCTGCATATCTACTGCGGCTGTGGTCACCCCGCCAAGTGTACTCTGTGGAAGAAGACCTTCATCAGGGGTAGGGAGACCTAAATGTTGCATCTGCTTGCCGGGTTTGTGCCGCATGTGGATATTGTCGGAGCACACTGGGGGTCAGGTAATCCTCAACCCAGCTGTGCGACCTGGAGTGGAAGAATGCCACAGCCTATCCACTCTTGGGAAGGCATCTCTGAGCAGTGATATTAATAAAAAACTAGTGCAGAACGTGCCAGACTCCACGGGGCACTTACAATAAACTGGTGTGTTCCCTTAGGAGAGGGACATAGTAACAGGGTTGATGCCTGTTAACTCAAAGTTTTAAAGTGCCCTAACTCCAAACCCACCTACTATACATCAATTTCCACACTGTACCCCAAATAGCTGAAAGAGGACCATTGCACCTGTTTTATCCTTACTGTCAACACCCTAAGGAATGTTACAATATTAAGTGCATCTATCCATCCAGTCCTAAAGCAAAGTCTGCAACATTCCAATAAGTAAAATGAGATTACTTACATTAGAAGGCATGGAGTGCCTAAAGCAGTGTCAGTAACACAAAATGTATTAACAAGACAATTTATCAACTATATCAGTACAGAGAAGCTAATATTCCTTCTATGATTGCTATAATCTATAAGCAATGTGTGATCTCAAGAAAGGGGTGTGTAAAACGTAGACAGGCGTCCTCTGGTTTGCTAGTTGTTGTCTTTCAATAAAACAAAAATGTCCAACAGCTAAGAAAAGTCTGAATATAATCAGCAGTATTTCAAAAGGTATCAGCAGAACAAAATCCCATTATCTGTCTATTTAGTGTCAGGGACAACATTCAGTTCCCATTCAAGGGGATATAGATCACTTCATTCTGCCCACTGCAACTCTTTTGTGTACTGGACTTTAATGAGAAGCTAGGACAGGAAATTCCTACTAACCCATACCTATAAGAATAACAGACCAACAATCATGAGTATATGACTAATATAGCAAAGCACCATCCTGCTTCAGTTTAGAGCTGAAGAAGGGCAAGGAGACTTTGTGGTATTACTCTGTAACATGTATTCTCCTTGAAGCTATGCACAACAAAGACAATACACAGATGAGTGGAATAAAAAAAATGTAAACATGTAATGGCCTTTGGTGTGTGAGGAATGGATAATTCCTCTGGCATAAATGCAGTCTTTCTAAATACTTAATATTTTGTTCTTAATCACAAGAAGATCAAACTCTTTCACTAACAAAGAAAATAAATAAAATATCTAAATAAGAAAAATCGTATTCTTTGAAAAGAGGCCATCATTTATAAATGGATTGACAAGTGCGTTACTCAAAAAACAGCAACAAGCTACATCGAATCAACTTAAAGAGATCACCTAAAATGAACTTCTGATAGCAGTAAGCACATAGCTACACTGCCATCTAGTGACAAATAACAGTATTTACAGAAAAAAATATGTACAGAACAAGTCACCAATTCGTTATACTTATACGGTTTGTTTTAAAGCGTAAAAATACATGATACCCAGAGTCAGGACTCTGACAGTTTTAGAGTTAAGGGGCCGTATTCACAGATCCGTTTTTCTGCGGAGTTCTGTGCGTATTTTTAGGATCAGAGTAACTGCGCATGCGTAGTAACTTTATTTACATTGAATTTACGCACGGAAGTCCATTAGGCATGTACTTGTGAAACGCACTTGGGGGCATACGTGCGGAGGGGCGTGGTTGAAATCCGTACGGACAAAGTTATGTGAAAGTGGGTGGGGGAGACATTTAAATGACCATTTGAGGGCGCGCTTAGCTACGTACGCACGTACATAAGTATTATACGCACGTAAACGCAAACATAGAGATAAGGGTGCTCTATGGAGGCGAAAGTCAACGAAAACCCGTCCGTGTGAGGGGAGTGTCATGGGTGTTGGCTTGCAACGTACGTGGGTATAATTGCTTGTTATTTGTGTTTCTCTGGTGCGCATATTTTATGCTCTTATTATTTAGTAAAGTATATATTTTATGCTCTTTATTTAGTAAAGTATATATTTTATGCTCTTATTATTTAGTGCAGTATATATTTTATGCTCTTATTATTTAGTGCAGTATATATTTTATGCTCTTATTATTTAGTAAAGTATATATTTTATGCTCTTATTATTTAGTAAAGTATATATTTTTTTAAACTACTACTAGATTCTTGGTGTGCATTTATTGGGGTCATTTGTGCCCTAAAAACACTTATCATACGTATCTGTATACCTATAGGACCGTACATATACACGGTCGCTTATACTAAAAGGTACCTTGTTTTTTTTATCAAAATTCATAAAGATATATATTTGTACCCGATCCCATATCTTACCCGATCTGTAATCCATCTGCCCATACTTGTTTATTGGACTGCATCTGACCAGTGTTATATTGGCCTATTCTATATACCACATGTGTGATTGAAATACTATATCTTAGAGCTGGTGATCTTTTTCCCTTACTGTCTCCCCTTTATTTTACTTTCTGGTTTTATTTTATGTATTGTTCATTTCAACTACTTACCTTGTGAGGATTTTCCTACTACCTGTACTCAACTAAAACTTTATAGACATTTACCTCCACGATTTCATGATTACCACGTCTGGCGCTTGACCGTATCTTCCTTGCACACACAGGACCTGATTCACACTTGAAAATCTTCTTAAAATAAGGACTTAAAGTCACTCCTGGGCAAAACCATGTTGATTGCAGGGGGAATTAATTTAATTGTATTCTTTGCATGCAGGGATATATCTTTGAATAGCTTACTGCACACAGATACTGACCAGCTTTATTATCACACTGTTATTTAAACTTGAGCTGGGAAATATCACCTCTCAACACTA
>WWET01001686.1:297164-311799 GCA_011038615.1 Limnodynastes dumerilii
TAAAAAAATAAATAAAAGAGCAATAAAACTAAACTAAAACTTGAAAAACATGCTTACGTAAAGCCCCAGCCATCTATAGCACTGGCAAACACTACGTTTCCTTGTTCTGGAGAAAAATACAGGAGAGAGTCATCTGTCTCTTCCAAGCCTGCACTCCAATCATAGACCTGTTCTCCCTCTGTGGTCTCTGTAGAAGTGTCTTTCTCAGCTCTCTCTTCTAACACCTTAGAGGTGAAAAGAGCCCCAGTAACTGCATTAACCTGGAAAATAAAATGGAAAAAAAGGGAATGTTTGCAGGTTAAGTTCTCACAGAGCAGTTTTAGCTCTCACACTGTGGAGTAGTATTTACCTGCTCCAGTAATTTCTGGAGATGCGTATATGCCTCTTGACAGGAGAATTTTAATTCCACTATCAATCTGTCAATCTTATTGATCACTAGAACAGGTCGAATGTTCTCCAGCCAGGCCTGCCGTAACACTGCTTGCGTCTGTAGAGGGAAGAGGCAGGCAGGTTAGCAGAGGGAAACCAGCCATGGGCGCGTATCATCTACGTGGATGTCAAGCACAGCTACTGTTGTAGATATTTATGTAACTTTCTTTATTCAGTAAAATGAACCCGTCAAACCTAAACAAACCAAGTCATTGCTCATATAGCACTGCAGCATTCTTTATTGCATACATCTTAATCACCCTGTTGAATAATTGTTAACATTACTAATAAGTAATTCACTGTGTTTAAATGGTTAATATATCAATAATTATTGATTAATCAATGAATGAATACATGTATTTAATAAAAATATTGTTTGCTCAGGTGGTTGCTACAACTTAAATTTCCATGATAGACATTTTGTGCAGACCTGCATACACAATGGGCCTGATCCAGACCTACGATGTGTACACTGAGCGGTCTAATGCTCAGCGTACCATCGCTTCCCTCCCCCGACACGCCCCCTTGCCCCAGCGTATTAACAGTCGCTTACGTCGGCTTAAAGCTACCTTAACTTCAGCCGGCGTAAGCGACTGTTAATACGCTGGGACAGCGGCATTGATACGTTAACACCGCCCTCCCAGCCTCATTACCCTCCCTCCCCCGCCTACCTGCACTAACTTCAGCGTAATAACGCTGGGGGACGCCCCTTCCAGCGTTACTACGCTGAAGCTACGGACGCCCGATCCACGATCAGGCGTTTACACAGCTACGCCGGGCAACATCTGCCCGGTGCATGCGCAGATCATCTTTTTAGAGGATCTTACGCGTACGCCCGGCGACGGAGGTATGGATCAGGCCCATAATACGTAGATTAGTGATAAAATAATACCCTACATCAGGGCTCTACTTTTTTTATTTATTTAGCTGCATACATGGCACCCACATTTTTTACAGTACACTAGACATTTATTTTTATTTTACACACACGTCACATATAATTCTCTTCCGCAACAGGTGGAGCTGCTGGGCATTTCTCTTTCCGCACGTGTATGCAGCCACTGAACACAGTTATTGCCTTGCCTACACTGAAGTCCTTTATTAACAGCAGTGGGCAAGGCCATGTTGGTGTCTGTGGCTGCACTGGTAACTTTGGAAGTGGCGCGCTCACCAAGTGCAGGGATTCAAACACGTCAAGAACTGATCACCCAGTAGACTATCCTACCTTTAATGTTCCATATATTGCTTAATTACCTGAGGACAGACACCTTCAACAGCATCAACTACAATAATACAGCCATCACAAAGGCGGACTGCAGTAGAGACCTCAGAGGAGAAATCAACATGACCAGGGGAGTCTATGAGGTTTATGAGATATTCTTCTTCACCTGAAAAGATATAACGATGATGGTCATTGATAATAAAATTACTGTCAATCAACGTCATGTCCGACATCATCAGGTAGAGCTGGGCAGCTAAGAGTCTCAGCATGCTTTGCCATGTACACGCAGGATAGTAGTTCCACAGCAAGTGTAGAGGCATAATATAATAAAACTACTTATTATAAGGTGGTTGATACATATCCTATTGTCTTTTGTAATTCTTGTGATTAGTTCATTAGTATTGCACTGTGCTGGGTTTTTTTCATATCATGAAACACAAACAAATTAAGCTGCGCTTGATTTCTAATACTCAATGGTAATGTACAACCATTAAAATGGAAAACAATGCTATATTAATCTATTTATTGACAATAGTGCATAGGATGAAACAGTAAAATACAGTCTGCCCAGTTGTTTATTTAAAACTATACTGACCCTAGACCCTATTTACCCTCAATTTAGTTTGAGATTTAGGATATCCCTATATTAATCCCAAGCATCTTTAAACTGTTCTACTGTATTGGCCTCAAGCACCTCAGATGGGAGGCTATTCCACTTATCTACCACCTATTCAGTGAAGTCATTTTTCCGCACATAGAAAGAGATGTTCAAATAGATGTCGACAAATATTTGTTTAGTTTGTTTAAAGCTGCATTACATATTAATATGCTCCTTTAAGAGAGGTCAAAGAAGCTTGTTAAATTAACCATCAGTTGAGGGCACAGGGATTTCGGGACGGTCTCTGATCCAATTTGGCATTGCGTGAAGAAGTCTAAATCCTAGATGTCGCAAGTTGTTGCTGGAAGCACCATCCTAAATGATAACTATCACACTCTTAAGACCTAATATCTCTTGGAGAATTTCATTGCCAGGACTTGCAATAAACATCGATGTGTATATGCAGTTATGGGGACGCCCGGTTGCTACAAATCTGCTATTAAGAATATGCTTCTCAATGAAAAGCCTATCCTGTGAAATATTCTATTTGAACACATCTTTCAAGACACATAGGCCAGGACAAGTAGGAAGGCATTAACCATTTGGACCTCGGAAGATCTTATGTGAGGTTTACCCTGCGGACTGCATAGCCTTTCAAACAGTATTACCCACTTATTACTGATCCATTGCCAGCAGTATTGTTGTCAAGTTCAATGCATTAGATATTGATATCTACGGGAGGGAGAGAGGGGGAGAGCACATTGGTCAAAAGAGAAAAATTACATATTTTTCATTCAATTGCGGTGCAAGAAAGGTGACTCTCTCTCAATTCCCAACAACTGAAAAAGAAAATGTGATCTTCAGGAGGATGAGGGGATCAGTATCCTGTAACATTTCTGTATGTATTTTGCTATTGTAAAGCAGTAAGTGTTATAAATGTACACATATAATGGAACCTCTAGCTCAAAGGTAAGAAGTATTTGAAATAATTATATAGGTATAATTCCATATTATTTTGTAGTGCGTTAACAATTCAGCAACAATTTATGTAAATGAATAAATGAAATACCAGATTTGTACTGAAGTGAAATTGCACTGGATTTCATGGTGATTCCTCTAATTTGCTCATCTTCACGACTGTCCAAATAACGTAACTGGAATGATATTTATAAAGGTTAACAACAGGCAGAATGGTAGCATTGCTACACACGAAATATGGAGACAAAAAAAACACAAAAAAGTGCAACAATTTTTAAGGTCTTAAAAATAATAATAATGTATATAATAAAAACAGTACTTTTTTTATATATATGATGCACCTCTTGTATTATTTCTAATGGACATGGGTAACATGAAATGTTTGTATTTGGGAGTGTATATTCAATACGTATTAGTTATCTATTTAAAAAAAAATTTAATGAAAATGTACACAGTTAAAGAAAAAAAAAAGTACCTTTCCGGCAAGTCTGGTGGAGATGATCCCATTGCTTGATATTAGACAGTCAGCTAATGTTGTCTTTCCTGAAGGATAATCCAGATAGATTAGATGCAAACAAAACACAGTTTAAAACAACAATTACAAGAAAAATATAGTGCTACCACCGGGTTACAAAAGGGAGGAATAAAACAATTCTACATATATAAGGGAAGAGTTGGAAGAATTAGCTGCAGATCAGAGAGGAAGAGGGCAGATTGTACCAGAATAGATTAAAAGATTGCAGGACAGCATCGCCTTCTTCATTGGAAAACACAGGAACCATAGCTGACACTATGGGCCTGATTCAATTAGAAATTCACACCGCAATAGACAGGAAAAAGTTTGCAGTGTGCTCTCTCCTGTCTTACAGTAGCTGATTTTTATGCGTCTCTATGAGATGCGAATAGAAATACAATTTTTTTTTTTAAATTGCACAATTAGTTTTGCCCCACAAATAACTCAGGTGCGAGGCTAATTGAATCAGCCCTATAAGTATACTTTATGTACTGATAGTTACAATACTTGGTAATGGAGTGTTATTTGGAATGGGGTTTTGACATATGAGTGACAAATCACTACGTATAAAGAGGACATACCTCCTAAGACTGTATGGCTGTCTACACAGTAGGTAGACTGTGCCTTGCACTTGCACTGATGGTGCTAGACAGATCCTTATGCCCCTCCTCTGTTTAGAATGGCATTACACACAGTATCCATTCATTGCAGATGACTGAACACATCTCACTGCCTCTGCCCTATTTGTGACAAAGTTATCCCATTGTGAACAACTGTCTCACCCTTATATGTCATATGAGGAATTTTGGATTACATGTGGAGGCATTTCTTATAAATAAATAAAACACAAATGTAATATACTGTAAGTGGCGTCTGGGACAGAAACAAGCATACTTTTTACCAATTAAATATTGATGTTATCCCAGAAGTCAGAATGAATGATCAATACTTTGTTACACAGTGCATCCAGGAAGTATTCGCAGCAATTCACTTTTTCCACATTTTGTTATGTTACAGCCTTATTCCAAAATGGAATAAAATCATTTTTTTCCCTCAAAATTCTACACACAATACCCCATAATGACAACGTGTAGCACCTATCCAGTGTGCCCATTTATATTTCTTTATTTGTTCTTTCTGGTTTGCTCTATCCAATTAGCCTGCAACAGATAGATTACACCATTTATGTTACTACTATTGTATCAATTGTTACATTAGCGCTCATCACTTATTTTCATTAAAATGCCAATCAATATGTTGTTGGGGCTTGGGACCTGATTCATAGTTGCGACTGGTCGCAACATGGAATCGCAAAAAACGTTCAATTCAGAGGTCTGAATTGCCCATAAATGACAAGGCATGCTTGCTCTATTAGCACTTCTATAGGCAGCATGCCTTGCCCCAAAACAATAAAAAAATCGCTACAAGTGTCCCCCTATAATAAAACATTTTTAAAGAATGTAAAGGCCCTTGGTTTGCTGAATGCAAACCAATTAACCCCTTCTGCCGCCACCGTAGTATATTAAAAAATAAACAACGTACGCCCGGGCATGCTGCCGCAAGTAGAACTACTAGTGCAAGCATGCCCATAAATGACAAGGCATGCTTGCTCTAGTAGCACTTCTATAGGCAGCATGCCTTGCCCCAAAACAATAAAAAAAATCGCTACAAGTGTCCCCCTATAATAAAACATTTTTAAAGAATGTAAAGGCCCCGTCCCTAGTCCCTATCATTAAAAAAATTACAGTGCCCACATAGTAAAAAAAAAAAATGTTAAAAAAACTTTGTCCCCTTCTTTAAAAAAGAAATAAAAAAAGGTGCCCACATAGTTTAAATGTTAAAAAAAAATGCGCCATGTGCCCGTTGAAAATAAAAAAAATGCAAAAAAAATGCCCAGAGAAATTAAGAATAAACATACTTACCTGCTCTGATGGGGGTCCAGTGTTAATCCGGGGGTGGCCTTGGCAAAATAAAAAACCCCAATACAGAAGACCTGGCATGCCTGACATCCCGGCTCTAATGACAGGTCTACTGTCATTGGGGGGTATTTATAACCTTTGGGCACTGTAAGAATTATCCATAGAACGAGAATTCAGTGTCAGAGTTCTCGTTCTCTCGATAATTCTTACAGCGGGGGAAGGGGTTAATTTTTTTACTAAAAGTTTTTTTTAACTTTAATTAACTTTGGGTTTTTTTTGAGCTCTGCTGAGCTGTCTCTACACTTGCACCATCTCTTGAGATGGTGCAAGTGTAAGGCTAATTAAGCAGCCAGCGGACCGCGGTGGAAACTATATTTAAATGAGAAAAGCGACTCTTTTCTCATTTAAATATTCCTCCACAGGCGCAGCCCGGTCGGAGGCGCACACAGTCGGAAAAATAGACGGAAGCGCAGGTCTGAATCAGGTCCTTGGTCTTTCGTTCTTTCATTAAATGCATTGTTATCCTTGGAAGGGTGGGGTGCCTTTGAAGTGTGTCTGGTTACCCAATATAGAGACAGGAAAAGCAAGAACAGTATAATGAGGTAATTAAATGGGGCGACTTTCCTCACAAACTCTATTTAAATGACCTAAATTGGGAAATACAGTGAGCTCTTGACACACACACCTACACTACACTGTTATATTTAATGACCTGTGTAGGGAGCAAATGTCCATTCTGAAAAGGGAAGGGAAATCTCACACAGACCCATGACTGTGACCAGAAATTATTGTGTGATATTTACCCCAAATAAGAGCTCACTTACCGTGATCTACATGAGCCAATATGCAGATATTGCGAATGTTAGCAGGCTGCTTTTGCAATGTAACTATCTTGTCCAAGCTTATGGGCCTCATGGTGTTTTATCTGAAAACAAAACAAAAAAAATCACATGTTTAAGAGGTCACATTAAATACAATGATAGAAAAACACACACGTGTCAATCAGAATAATAGTGAGCAAATTTAAGATTAAGATTTAAGATGGCAAAGAAGTGCTCATAAAACGCAATATAACCACAACAAACTAGAATTCAGAGTATTGTCGCAAACAATAAAAAAAAAACAATAAAAAACAATAACAGCTCAAGCAAGTCCTGTATTTAAACACACACACAAGTGACACAGAAGATTGGAAGATTGTCTGTGGCTTCAGACAGGTGTTAACATAAAGGGCGACAGAAAACACAAAGCAGTCCTATCTATTCCACTTTTAAATGGACACCAAAACGCACAAATGTTTCATTATTCCACTTCTATATATTATACAGAACTGAAATTTATAATGCATATAATACTAAATAAATTGCAGCAAACAACAAAATAGTGGGTGAAAGCTACACTCCTGAAATGTAAGTGACTCTATAGTTCAAACACCAATGTTACATTAAGATACACTTACTTTATGTATAAAAAGCACCTAACATGTACTTTTTAGTCCCCCATAAATGTGCTTCTTCAGCCTGAATTGATTTCAGATATGTGAATGTCTAAAGGCAATAGCAGAGAGTGGTTTGCAATAGCCATACACACACTTCACCAGCAGTCACAGTTGTTCCATAGAAACTGAATTTTATAGCAAATAAGAGCCACCGCTGTACTCATTTATTTTATTTTGTGCTGTGCTGGTATACCACTATAAGGAAAAAAAACATTTCTGAGAGTAAAACCTTACTGTATAATAAAAAATAATATGCCCACGCACCATGCATACCTCGTACATATGGTGAGTGGGCCTGCCCTGCCGCCGGAGTCTGAATTCCACACAGATCATAGCATTGGGCTGCTGTGTTTGCCTGAATTCAAGGTACACAGTACACACAGTACCACCTCACAGCTTACTTATGCAAATAGTTTATGTAAGTTGGCTGTCTTTATTCATTCTGGATCTGAGCAGAAGTTTGTAAGATACTCACATTTTTATCAACATATTGTTAAGAGAAAATATCAAAGACAAAATTAATCACAAAAATACATTTTCCCAATGTTCCACATAATAAAAAATAAATTCAATGCCCACATAATAAACTGATAAAAAATGGCCACATGTGCCCCTCTAAAATATAAATAATAAAAAAACAATATCCCTGTCCCCTTTCAAAAAAATAAAAACAGTGCCCACATAATAAAATTAATGAAAAGAGGGTATAAGTATACCCCAATGACAATCCCATTAGCGCCGGGATGTCCTGCGTGCAGGACATAGTTTGCGTTGTCTCTATTTTTTTTGCCAAGGCCACCCTCCGGATTAAAAGCTTACAAGACTGGACCCCATCAGAGCAGGTAAGTAGTTTTTAATTTATTTTGTGGCAAACTTTTTTTTTTTTTTTTTTAATAACTTAGAAGAGGACACTACACACATTTTTAGGACGACGGGGACATTGATACTGTACATTGTACATTTTTTTACATTTTCATTTTTGGGGAGCACATGAGGGATTTTTAATTATATGGGCACAGTTTTTTTTGTTTTTTTTTGTTAGGGGACAGGGATATTGGGCATTTTTTTTATTATTTATATTTTAGATGGGCGGATGTGGCCATTTTTAATCAGGTTATTATGTGGGCACTGTATTTATTTATTTTTATATAGGTTATAGGGATATTGGTCATATTTTATTACATTATATTTTTGGAGGACATTTTAAATGTATTTTTTTTTAAGAGGGCACAGTATGGTTTTTTTTTTTTTATTAATGGGCATGTCACACTATTTGGCACAAAGTATAACACACACATACTAATTTAGTAAGATAATGCACTGGAATATAGACCCTTTTAAAACACTCAGAGACTACAAACTCAATGGGAGCCTGTTACCCCTAACCAAAACCAGGACTCTTGCAGTTGCAATATATATTAATTTACATGAATTAAATAAGCAACCAGTATGTTTAATCATATTTACTTACAAAATAAAAATAGGAATATTTAGCAATATACACACTCCTGCACTTTCATTCATCTTTCTACTTAAATCGTCTTACATGACAACAAATTTATCTCCTGTTTATGGACCAGACCAGATATTATGATCCGATTTTATGCGTTTGGAGCTCTGAAAGCAGCATGAGTGGGAATCCAACTAATATGCACCTAAAATGACAGATCAGAAAAGTCTATTTAAACTCTATAATTATATGTCATTGTAGAACATGTTGACAGATCTAGTGGTGGCTCTGAATAGTACATAATATAATATATGTGGGTTATATAATGATCTGTGAATGGCACACGTCTGAATAGTATATAATATATGTGGGTTATATAAGGATCTGTGAATGGCACACGTCTGTATATAGTGAGCAAATCCCAAACCCTAATAAAAACTATGTATGCTATAGTATGTGCCAGATACAGGCTCCACACGCATTACAAGTATTGGTAATCACCAATCCTGGCTTTGGCACTTCTCTAGTATTTTACTATGATGAAACAATGACAGCAAGAATAATGTTCGAGTAACAAAAGCTTATGCACTCTGGGTACCAGAGCGGGAGATGGGGCTTTGAGACATAGTATACTGTATAGTGACAGCCGTGGCTCAGCGATAACTATAGATAGGAAGGCCAAGCAGCACTCACCTATCCCACTGACACACTCCAACATGTGCAACCCACACCCGGAAGTCACTGAGCGTTCTGCTTTCGCTCCGTGTTTGTGACGCCATCACGTAGCTCCCGCCCTGTTGATAGGACGCTCCGTCGTTGCTATGCGACTGCCCGCTTGCATAGTTACCGAGGCCCCGAGTGTTTCCAGGCTGTACTTTTGGGTGACCATTCTCCGTCTGACACCAAGGGAGACATGAAGCGCAAATGCATCTGCGAGATATGCACCTGCGGGTAGGAAACAGCCTCTCCTGGGCGTAGGGCGCAAGGGATTCTGTGTGTGTAGTGGAATGCTATGCTACTTGTTTACAGTGTTTACAGGGGTTGCATGCTATTTCTGTACTGGGATTACATACTGACCGTGGAGAAATGGCATGGCATTCGGGTGTAGGGAGTTGTATTTAGTCATTGTACTAAACACTTATAATGTTTTTCTTAAACGCTAAACAAATTATAAATATCCTATCATTAAATCTATTTTCAGAAATATTGATTTTTTTTAACCAACCTTTTTAAGACTATATACATTTTTTCAACAAGAAAGAATTATGCATTCACAGTGTTTAATAATAATGATATTATTGTAAAATACAAAGGTGATGAGTTTATTGTATCATAACTAATGTAAAAAGATATACAGGACAATATGTTAAGTTTTATCCCTTACACAAAATACAAAGTTTTTTATGTTTGGGGGAAGGGATAACAGTGTATGAAATTTACAACAAATATATTTGTATATTCAGGAAATCAAATAAAAATGAGTACATAATGATAAGGATATTTCTGGGTCACAATACCGGGGCTCTCTTTATCTACTTTAATTACTGTAGAAACAAAGTGGGCTAGGATAGGAAACAAACTGATAGGTATGTGGATGACCAAACATGAACTACGTTTACAGGCCATCCAACACGACCTATTCCATTATGTACAAAATACTCTGCTTCTGAGCTTCCAACTCTTAGTTACTGTGGTAACCACCTTTTTTGATGAGAAAATCAGTAAAAACTCGATAATCCTTTAAAACCAGGTGAGTGACAGTTGGTGACTCAGGAGCGGAGTACTGTGTACCTAATGGACTGGGTCATGTTGGAGGGTCTGCGTTTATTTAACAAGATCCTGTGTTTGAAAAAATTACGAAAACAAGTGGAAATTATATTTGGGCAAAACCAGGGCAAAAAGGTGCAAGTGTACAGTTCAGCTAAATCATTTTCTGAAGTAAGGGGGGCGGGTACATTTTTTTTCTTTGCATGCAGGGAAAATACATGTACTGACCAGCTTTACATTTTTACTTTAGACTTGGGTTAGGAAACATAGCTTCATATCTATAATTCTGCTTGCAATGGATAAAGTTTGCTTTCTCTGCAATTCAACATGGTTTTGCTAAGGTTCAAATTTCCATTTGTTTTCCCCTTTTTTTTTTCAAACTCTGGATCTGGTGGACAAACATTCAAAAAAATGAAAAAATATATATTATAGCAGAATAAACTATGATTAATGAAGCAAATATAATGTGGAGGCTACAAACAATTGTGCTGAGCTAACCCATAGGTTGATTTTCATATATTAGAACCAAAAGTAAGGGTATTTGTAACGTATTATTATTATTATTACATTATTTATATCTACAATGCGCTTTATGAAGGCTTGCAATAATTTGCAAGTTGGAGATATTTTGTGTGCCTGTACATAGAATGCTAACAAGCAACCTTACTGTTTTATCCCTAACATTTCAAGAAACAGTACCATGGTGTTCCATTACAGTGATTCAAGTCTCATAGTCCCGTGTCATAGTGCTATGTCACATTTAGTGTACCACAACTGATTTGCATTGCGTTGTTGTGTTTATTCACTTGCTGTCTGTCACCTATTAGCCTGAAACCTAGACTGATTATAGTCTAGTGGGGATGTAAAATAAATTACTTCCACCTAGGGGTTCTCAGATAAGTTAATGAACCATCTAGACAGAATGGTAATGGCCGATGGCTGTGCAGTGCACATCGTTTAGGCAGAAATTGGTTGTACACAAACCTTGGGGCTAATCTAGAGTTTGAGGCAAAACAAGTGCTAGTGCAGGCTTGAGCCAAACCATGTTGCAAAGTGTGGGGTGCAAATAAATTGTATTTATTTGCCATGCAGGGAGAATATTTAGTTTTTTGTTTGTTTTACATAGAACTGATATATAGTGCATAGCTTTATGTTTAGCTTGTAGATTAGAGCTGAACTTTGAATTTGGAAACTTCACCTCCCAACTCTGTTCTCACAGATTAAATTTGTCTCCCCTGCAGTTCAACATGGTATTGGTCAGGTCTACACTTGCACCTGTTTTGCCTTACTCTTTTGCTCTGGATCAGCCCCATTGTGTAATAATGATATCTCTAAAGTGGTCCATGTATGTTGGGTAGTTGCCTAGGAGCGTAACTTGGGTGTGTCTGATGTGCTGAACATACTTAGAGTTACTAAGGAAAACACATACACAGAGACAGTGTTGTAATTGCATGGCATGACTGACGCAGTAGATCACTAATAATAAATCCTGTAGTAACATTCCAGCACACAGGTAACAAACTGAGTGCCATAGAAACACAATATATACTATATAATTATTTGTTTATTCTTCTTGTAAAGATAGATTTTTTGGTAAAATTCTATTTGTAAATTGAATGGACTACTATCCCAATATAAAGGAAATGCACACCCACACATGTCAGGAAGTGCACATGATTTTAGTTGGATCATTTGCACAGGTCGGTGATAATGGCCAAGCTAACACAAATGTATGACCGGATACAGAATGAAGAAGTGTTTTACATACTCTGCGCTCAGGAATTGTCAGCATTGAGGATCCAGGTTTCTCTATTGGAAGCCTTTCTGACGGTGCAGCAGGATGACCCACTGTGCATTCAGCATGTACACATAATGGGAGGGGGGCAGGTATTTAAATTGTACAGTAAGGGCTTGGCTACAGGCCCTATTTTCCTTGGAGCCTAAATATTAAGGTAGCATCCTGCGTTTAGAAGTCCATACACACAAGGGATTGGTGTCCTCTCACATGTACAGAAAATTAGTATCTCACGGCCAGAGGCGGAACTACCAGTGGTGCAACAGGTGCAGCGGCACCAGGGCCCATGCTGATACAAGGGCCCACAGCCGCCATCACCACACCGCCGAAGCTCCCCACCAGGTTACCAGGGATATCATCAGGGCCAAAGCATATTTTTTTGCACCTGGGCCCACAACATGCTATTTCCGCCTCTTGTCTTGTTTAACAATCACTGTGAAATGGTACTTAAGTTACATACTACATAAAAGATAACATAATACTGCATACAGTAAGTAACAATTTTACCATAGATTTAAAATTCCAATGAGCTGCTGTCAGATCTGTGAATCTCTGTCATATAACTCTCTGCTCAACAAATTTTGACATCTATAATAATAATAATCAATAATAATCAATAATTTTGCAGGCCCACAAAGGCGTCCCTGTTGGAGAAAGTAGATGCAGAATCGCTGGACAGAAGGTCATGAGTGTATACGATATACATTTGGAACAACATTCTATCAAGGGTTTGGGTCTCCACAAAGAACAGCCCCATTTTAATAGGGCCGTTCTCTCCCACACAGTTTCAAACTGGCTGGGATGTAAATTGCTTATGCCTCGATGAGGCATAGCAATCAATCCCCGGAGCACCGAACACGGTGCTCCGATAGGTAAGTGGAAAAACTAACCCCAACCCTTCCCCTAAAGAGACAGCTGAAAAGGAACATTCAGCTGTCTCTATTTCTAAAAGCAGCCCATCGCAGCGGGGACTGCAACCGTTGTATCAGTATATTAGGATCTTTCAAATACTAAATCAAATGTTGCCATGTGCTTTGAAACTATAAAGCATGAGCAAACACACTAACAATATCGTTCCAAACACTCATTAAGCATGTGATTGACACAATAATTGGTTGAAAATGATATAGTGTATACTTTGCTTTGCAGTTTGTGCTAACAGTCACGTTGTATAGTTTTGTAGGACTATATACTTCATAAATTTGCTTGGTCAGTTAAAAGTGACTCCATGCACAAAGCATAAACAACATTTCCACTATATTTAACAGTATCCTGTATTTCTGTCTGGTTTGCTGGGTTACAATACTCAGAGTTATATTATATTGTGTGCTATGCATCATACACTGTTATGTCATAATTTACTATGCGCAATGGTCTGTTATGTGCCATACATTGTTATGTCATAATGTTCTATGTGCCGTACTATACTGTGCTATACAGTGCCATGTATTCTAGGCAAACCTGCCCATTGCCATGTTTAATAAATACATTTAGAATTTTAACTACTCCTCAAAAAATCATTCATATAAAGACCAGAGAATAACAATGTATGTTAAGAATTAAATGTAGATGTATGTAAGCAGCATAGACAGAAACAGAAAGGGAACATGTCTTTTATGGGGCACATTGTGTAATTATATACTGTGAATATAGACAAGCTTTGAAACAAACACCCAAAATGGAGGTTGCTCAAATATATATATATATTCCTGTGTAGTTGAGCACATTGGACCAGGCCCACACCTGATAACATCAGGTCACTTACACACACAGGGCCTGATCCAGACTTGCGCTGCCCAGCGATAATACGCCAGGCGTAAGTGTAAGATCGGCTAAAATGGCGATCTGCGCATCTACGATCAGCCATCTGTAGTATCACCGTAGTAACGGCTGAGGGGGGCGTCCCTCGCCGTTACTAAGCAAATTTTAGTGTAGGTAGGCGGAAGGAGGTGGTTTAATGAGGGAGGGGTTTTCGTTAATACGCTCCTGTAGCAGCGTAAGCGAGGGAAAATATGCTGTGACAGGGGGGTGTGTCAGGGGAAGAACATGCCGATACGCAGTGCTTTATTAAGCACAGCGCATCGGTGTAGGTCTGGATCAGCCTCACAAGGTGCATAAGTGGTCTGACTTGACTGGAGAGCGCATGCTCCCCCTGAAATCAACGTGATTTTGCCCAGGTGTAACTTTCCTCTTTTAATTTCAAGCTCCTTCTTAAGTCTGAATCAGGCCCTATGTATAAAAGTAAAAATTCTGAAGAATAATCTATATACCAACATTATCCAGCAGAGGTCCCCATAAACTGTCTGTAAATATTGTTATTTTAAATTGAAAAAAATCCAAACCCTGCTTATTACTTCTGTAAGTGTTATCTTATTGGTAACATATCATAATGTATTAGTATTATATTTAAAAAAATGTTTTTCTTTTTTAAAAATAAATAAACATATAATTAATATTTTTTTTTT
>WWET01001686.1:311827-323840 GCA_011038615.1 Limnodynastes dumerilii
TAATATTTTTATAATAATAATAATAATAATAATTATCATTTTTATAAAAAAAAATACCTTATTTTACCTCTTCTAATTAGCATTAATACTGAAGTTTATTCTGTTTGTGACATTTTTATACAATTTGGTTCTTTGTTTAATAATCTTCCATATTATTCTGCAATAGGCAGAGTGTCCCACAATGTACACTACAATTGTACGCTACACTAGACCGGATTTTCTTATTTCTGTACGTTTAGTTTGCATTTCGGCAGCTCTTGTGTACTGTGCATGTATACGCATCCATTTTACCTGATTGGAATGCATTCCATCCAGTCCAGACTTAAATGACACTTCAGACAGTGGCCTGGTTGCCATTGTATTTTGTGCCTGTGAATGCATAGTCTGTAGAATGGGTTATATATGACCCCATTTTGTGAGTGCGCCTGTACATGGCCTGCACTTCTAGTAAGCATCTGAATCCAGCACCTGTTTGCATTAACCTATAAATATATCTGAGACACTTCATTTAGTATAACATTAATTTTGTTCACATTTTAATAAAATAATAAATACACCATTGTGTTGGTGCAATAAAGGTTCCAAGCTGCCATTAAACAATTGGACATGCTGTTGCTGGTAGTACACCAAACACCAGCATACCCATGACTGGTCACATGCTGGCACAAGGGGAACCCTAAGCGTCTGCATGCCTTAACACACAGGGCCTGTAGTACCTCCACACAATGAACATTTACAAGGGAAAACCATAAAAACTTATACATTAGAATCTTCATCTGTAAGGGTCCAGTCTCCCAGGCATTTAATCCAAAGGAATTTGCTTGTCAAATAAAAAATCTGTGTGAAGGCACTAGAGGCCTCAACAGGCGCTGGGTGTCAGGGCATGCTGGCACGTAGGGAACCAAAAGTGCCAGTATGTAGCTCTAATAGAGCTACATACTAAGGTCCCATTAAACACACACACACACGGGTTAATTTAGTCAGCAGTCAATTATTTTGGAGTGTGGAAGGAAACTGAGGCACCCAGAGAAAACCCATACAGACACAGGGAGAACATCCAAACTCCACACACTCCTAGTTTGGGAATCAAACTTATGACCTCAGCGCTGTGAACTATATTATGTTTCTGCTGGGGGTATTTATTAGAAAGGTCCTGCACATCAGTGGTCGAAGTGGAAATCTTAAAGTGGCAGTATGGACATTTAGAAATGGCAGTATGGACATTTAGAAGTGGCAGTATGGACATTTAGAAGTGGCGGTATGGAAAAAGAAAATAACGTAAGTGATAGAAGATTTATATTGCTTTAATTAAATCAGAGGGAGAATTGACGTAATGGCAACCCCATATACCGAGTCACTTCAAGCCCTGCTGCACATCGTGGGGATTCGAATCTTCGCTCCCCTGGTTTTGTATTCAGCTTTAACCAATAAAGTGCATTCCACAGTCATGCGTAATGTATTGTTGTTTGTTCTCTATTTTTAGACGTCACCGTTGTCCACATATACCTACAAATATTTTTGAGAAATCATGGAAGCCTTGTGCCCTGACTGAATATGTGGAAAAATACCCTCAGTATGATAACATACAGCCACCACAGAGCATGAAACCAAAGCAGGAATACCAGGGAAACCGTGGAAAAATGGAGGGGATGACAACCTTTAGGTAATGTACTGTGCAATCATACTTCACACCTCTAAATCCTGGTTTTCATTAAGGCCTCTCTTCCTTCATTTTTATTATGATAATGCATATCTAATAGATGATAAGCCTATTAGTTCCGTACCATAGAGAACAGAGAACAACCTTTTAGCATGTTAGAGGGCTGATTATGCTCCCCTGGATGTGTAATAAATAAAAAACTTCTATTAAACTCTTCCGTATATTCTAATCATTCATAAGGTTGTGTTATGTTGTAACATTCAGCACTTAACTAGATCATGGTACAGTTATGCTTAACATTTATCACAACATAATAACCTGCATCATTCACCTTTATAAAGAGCAGTCTCTTGCTATACTGGATAATCAGAGGGAATTACATGTGTAGTATACAGCAACATTTATAACTATAATACTTGTCAACAATTTAATTTAAATTACAATTTCATGTATTACTACATAATTAATGTCGTAGGTAAATGTTCACAATTGTTTGTCCACTGATATCACTGTATATGAAATAGCTATTCCCAGTATCCAAACCCCGTATATTGTGAATAGCACTTTGCTGATGGGAAGAATCCCTTGTAGTTCTTCCCATTATTCGAGTAATGGCTACATACTCTCAGGCTGCACCTTATACTGAGAAACTGTTTCTGTTGGTTTGTACTTAATTGCTTCAGTAATATTTTGTTGAGTGTAAATGGTGGTAGCAGTAGAGTTGTATAGAGCAATAAAGGTAAAAGAGGGTCACTATGTGTCCATAATTGTCATTGTAAGATGTGCCCAAGTGAGTCATTTTAAATATCTGTCCATAATTGTCATTGTAAGATGTGCCCAAGTGAGTCATTTTAAATATCTATACTTTATCCTATACATATGGGCACATTTTATTTATTAACACAAAGATATATATTGGTAGGTATGCAGCGCTGGGTATTTCACAACGGTGGGGGGAGTGTCAGACTCTAAGCAGGTAAGTAAATATATCAACAAGTAGGTGAATATATCAATACTGAGAACCCCTGAAGCCTGTAGATCCCAGAAAACCTGGGATATGTAAATGAATAAATAAAGTCGAAATAGGTATCAATGGTGGTGTTGTAGTAGATTCCTCAGAGGACCATATCCATTCCATAAATCACGAACATAGGAATAAAAGAAAAACACTGTTATTAACTTACATTCCACATTTTCACATAAAACAAGGATCAAAAACGTCATACCAGGAAGCAGAAGAACAGAAGAGAAGACGCTGTTGCCACAAGATGGTATACCCGGGTGTATGGCATTCGCATGCAGTCTCTCCACTCGGCCCACAGTGATGACGTCAGAGATCAGCTGGTCGGTCCTGGGACTACGCGTTTCGGGCTGCACTCAGCCCTTTTTCAAAGTCTTTAAGTCACTATCTCTATGGGAGTTTTCATCTCCCCACACCACACATATACATACCCAACCCTGTTTTGGTTAATAAATTTTTTCCATGGAACCGAGGAACGTTATATAAAGTCCCTTTCACACCTTATGTCATGTGAACTGGGGATATCCATAACCAGTCACTAGTCACCTATATCCTGCACTTTTTGATTAGTTCCAGTCTATTGACCAAGAAGGTCTTTTGGCGGATCCCCATTAGGAGGATTGCATACAGATCGTGATTTATGGAATGGATATGGTCCTCTGAGGAATCTACTACAACACCACCATTGATACCTATTTAGACTTTATTTATTCATTTACATATCCCAGGTTTTCTGGGATCTACAGGCTTCAGGGGTTCTCAGTATTGATATATTCACCTACTTGTTGATATATTTACTTACCTGCTTAGAGTCTGACACTCCCCCCACCGTTGTGAAATACCCAGCGCCGCATATCTACCAATATATATCTTTGTGTTATTTTACTTTTCTCTGAGGTGCTATTGAGACACCTCTTATTGTTAGATTGCGGCTTTTGCAGGGTATTAGTGCACTTAAAACCCCAACGTCTTTTCCCTTGTTCACATTTTATTTATTGACCAATACTAATTAGATAGAAATCACGTGTTACCAGTGGTAGAGCTTTCTCCTATACATTGTGGGTCCTCATTGGACTGTATTGCACAGGGTAACTGTTTCTTTTTGGGCTGAATTGAGTCAGTAACTCAGGGCATTTTTTACTCTCTTTTATGTTCCTAATAGGCTGACAGGTCTACTTGCACTCCAGCTCTGTATGTAAGCTCATTGTAAAATAGATTAGTAGATATGTTTATCCTAATGTTATGAGTATGCTTCTTCTGCAGCCAATACTTATTATGCTATGACTACCTTGTATGTTTTAGGTCAGATTATATACCATATGAGATAACAAATGTTCCTGTACGTCCTCATCAAGAGTATCACCCAAAGCCTGGACAGATTGACCTTGGAACAACTTATAATCAGGATTTCAACTCTTATAAAATAGAACCAGTGGCACCAGTGCGACCCCTGGAAAACCGACAGATGAACGTGGGAAAGTTTGACACAAACCCTACCTATAAAGGTAAATCTACCCCTAGACCTCTTTGAAAGAAGTCAAGTAAAATTGGAGTTTATTAGTCTTTATTGGATGCTTAGAGAGGGAATAAAGGGTAAGGGAAAAACCTTACTGCACTAGTTGAAATAACAGACAACAATAGATATACAGATGAATCAGATTATATTCACACAACCCTGTATTATAGGGGTGCTACCTCCAGAGTGAATAGATACAGTCAATATAGGTATTGTATTGTATTATATATGAGGTGCACTGTGTGAGCCCAGTGTAATACAATGCTCAAAAATTATACATAATCAAAAGACCTGTAATAGGTCAATATCACCATATAAGCAAAAGGAACCCCCAGTCTTTATTGGATAAAGCATCATCAGACCATATCTAAGCTTATTTTTACATTGAGGTTTGCAGTCACTTTCCATAGCTGTTTCTCAAATTCTATCAGCAATGAGGGCTTGTGGAAACCTGCTGTTAATTGAAGGTCTCGGCTGTCTCATCAGTGGTGAATACATATACCAAGTGAGGGACATTTTCCAATTCTTAGTTTTTTCCCCCAATAGTTTTGGGTGTAGATCTGTGATGTTCTGGTGTTTTCAGGGGCATCAAATTGTTTATTGTTTTATAACTATCTCTTTTTAAACTACGTCTATTAGCATATTGATAAAATGTTTTGAGAGAATAAAAAGTCTTAAATATACACATAAAATTAGAAAAGCTGGGTACACACTTGTCAAATCCTCTTTAGACCTAGTTTGCAGATACAACACCAAATCCATGATACACACTTATGCAATTTTACAGTAGACCTCCAACCTGCATCTGCTAAAACTTTCTGCAGGATCTTGTCACTGTAAACACTCTTCAGAGCATCTGTCAATAACACAGAGGTGGCTCTGCATAATGTATAAATAAGAGAAAAAATTGGATAAAGAAGTCGCAGGAGTGGACACAGTTGTAAATTGGTCAGATGACTTGTAGGCGGATTGCCTGATTTCTGAGTGATATGGCATTCTGCCCGGCGGGGTGCAGCAAGACATGGCTCTCCCGGCTGCTGGAACTCCCGCACAGTGATTGGTGATCGTCAGGCGTCCTGGTTGCTAAGCAACTAGGACACTCTTGTGTTTACACGACGAGTCCCAGCTCTCTGCCTGCCGGGAATCCAGTACTGTCTCTGGCCATGCCGCCAGGCGTCCTGGTTGCTAAGCATGTAAATAGTACTGTAAGGGCGTATATTATTCTGTACAATAGGATTTCCATGAAGAATACTTAAGGTAGGGTCTAGGTGGCAGATCCACAATCCCTATGTAGTAGAGCAGGGGGGAGTGCCCTGTTCTCCTACATGCGGGCTGTGGATCAGCAATTCCATACGCTAGCCTCCACAGCGGAGGCTAACATACGGAAATGATCCTTAAGTATGAATCCAGTCCATACTCTCTTGTATAACTTCTAAGAGTCTGTTTTATGTTTAATCATCTACATTATTTTATTGTTTTTAAAGATGACTTTAGAGCTTGGGACATCCAAAAACGGGAACTTGCTAAACAGGAGCATACATACCAACTTCCAACTGTTAAATTTGGAAATTCAACTACCTTTCAAGATGATTTTTTCCCAAAGGAAATAATGCCAAGAGAGAGTTTCAAGCCCCCTGGTGTAGCTAAACACAATAATATTCCTTTTGATGGCACAACAAACCATCGCACTTCTTATGTCCCATATGAATTAGGACCAAGGTTTGCAAAGCAAAAACAGGAATATAAACCTAACAGCCAACCCTTTGATGATCTCACCACTCACCGACTCAATTTTAAAGGTGCCCTTGGGGAAATAACAAAGAGCTGTAAACCTGAGCACGGTAAAGTTGGAAGCAATGCTAGATTTGAAGGCAGCACAGAATTCCGTGATAGCTTTCAGCCGTGGCAAGTATCGCCACGCCACGTTCAAATGTCTTACGAATATAATCCACCTAACACTCAGATGGAGGTAAACACCACATCTCATTTAGATTATGTGCCACACCCACTGAATTATGTTCCTCCAATTCGGCCTGTATCTCATGGAAGAAGAAGCAATGTGCCCTTCCAAGGAAATTCGACGATGAAAGAAGATTTCCGCGCTTGGGAAGGCAGACGCCAAGAAATGATTAAAAAGGATCATCAGATTCCAAAGCCTACTGGAAAATTTGATGGGTTGACAACCTTCAAAGCCCACTATCATCCTCATGAGATACATCCAACTCAGAGTTTCAAGCCTTCAAACAAAGCACTCCACAGCTCTGCTCCATTTGAAAGCGGAACGTTCTACCGCACAGAGTTTACACCTAAAAAGTATGACATCTGCCCTGCTAATTATCCATCTCCACCAGGCTATATGTTTGACAGTATTGATAGCCGTGGTCACAAAATGTTCCAGAAGGTTCTCACTCCAGAAATGGATATATTTACCAACACAAATGATAAGAACCTTGCTAAAGCAATTGCTGTGATTTCATAATTAGTGTTACATCTTAAAAGCTTGATTGCAGCAATATCATGGTGTAGTTTCTTTCTTCTTTTTGAAAAGTCTGTTCATATAATCACATTTTAAGCACACTTCTTATACTAAAAAAGCTCTCTATATATTATATTACAACCCAGGTAATGAAATGTTTAACAGTTTTTCTGTGATATCTTGACATATATTTTGACTTAACCTGCATATAGCTTTGTCATTTCTATAAACCCTTAGATAAGAATACATTTCTAGAGGTTTCAAGTCTAACAAATATTTCTTATAATATGCTTAGAATTTACTAGTCCAAAATCCCTGTCTCTAAATAATTTTCATTATTGTGACTGGAAACTGCAACAAGAAATATTGAATTTAACAAAATAAAACCAAAATACTACAGAGCTGATCCAGAGTTTCTGCGGGTGCGTTTTACATCAGATCCAGAGTTTCTGCGAGTGCGTTATACATCAGATGCAGAGTTTCTGCGGGTGCGTTTTACATCAGATCCACAGCTCCTGCAAGTGCGTTATACATCAGATCTAGAGCTTCTGCGAGTGCGTTATGCATCAGATCCAGAGCTTCAGGTGCACTAGGCTGGGGATTTGTACAAAAAGCAAGGCAATGCCTGGCACTCTAGCCATTACTCAGTAACTAAATATGCATTTCTATATTTAAAATAAAAACCAGAGAATTAGTGACAAAAATCTGCAGAAATTTGAGCAGCCTCATTTTGGATTTTGTGTTTTAATGGCTAGAGTGCCATTAGAGTGCCAAAAATTTTAGCTATATCCTAAAGGTGAAAGGTGTGTGTCCCGCTACAGAAAACATCCTAAGGGTAACAGTTCATTCAACCCTTTGGGGGCCACGCAATCAAGTCTATGAATCTATGTACTTTCTCTCCTGAGGAGTGTGTTGTCCCGATCACCTCCTCTTGTTGTTGCAGGGACGTGGTCGATACCTATATATCTGAGATCCTTCATAGTATGTTTATACTCTAGCCAGTGTCTAGCCACTGGCTGGTCATTATTCTTGCCTTCAAGGATGGTTTTTTATGGATGAACGGTGTAGGGCAATTCGTTCCTTGAACATCCTCCTGGTTTTTCCCACATATAGTCTGTTACAAAGACAGATGATGCAGTACACTATGAATTTGGTGGTACACGATATAACATGCCTAATGGAATATTCCCTCTTAGTTATAGGATGTTGAAATATGGAACCAGTAATGAGTTGGTTACAGGTGAGACATCCTGTACATTCGTAATTACCGGATTTTTTTGTAAAAAAATGTTTAGGGGCTATTGCGCTTGTGCTGGTGATAATATTTCTACATAGTAAATCCCGGAGATTTTTACTCCTGGTGTAGCTTGGTAATAACTTTCTCTTAGAGAAACCTTGCAGAGTTTTGTCGGTCGTGATGATCGACCAAAGTGACTTGGCTGCCCGCTTGCTAAAGAAACTGAGGTGATTGTGCTCAGTAATCCACGGGATGATATTTTCTTGTGTTTTGGGGGTGTCGGTAATAACATTTGTGTTCTAGGCTCAGTTTCTATCTTCCTTTTAGCTTCTGTGAGTATCTTGGTAGGGTACCCTCTGGCTACAAATTTATTGAGAGTATGGTCCATTTGTTGTGATGCTCTTTCACTGTCTCTGTTGATACGTTTAATCCTCACCAATTGTGAGTAGGGTAAGGCCTTAATTAATGATCTGGGGTGATGGCTTCTGGCATGCAGTACTGTATTCCGGTCTGTCGGTTTGTTATAGACTTCTGTGTGGATATTGCCATCCACGTTCCGTATTAAGACGTCCAGGTATGGAATTTGTTGATCACTGATCGCGTAGGTGAATTTAATGTTAGGATCTATCTGGTTAATGTGTTCCATAGATGTAACAAATTGTTCCCTGGTGCCTGTCCAGATAATCAGGATATCGTCGATATATCATAAATACACCGCCATGTTCCCTGCACATTCCTTGTTCTCAAGAAATAAGGTTTTATCAATTTTAAACAT
Source organism: Limnodynastes dumerilii (assembly GCA_011038615.1). NCBI lineage: Eukaryota > Metazoa > Chordata > Amphibia > Anura > Limnodynastidae > Limnodynastes > Limnodynastes dumerilii. Next base: position 320,513 of record WWET01001686.1, read on the forward strand.
GAATGTGTTCGCGACATTTGAACCCATTGCATCTCCCTTCTTTTGTAGATAGATCTTATTATCAAACAGGAAATAGTTGCAAGTTAATATTTGGGTAAGTAAATCTACAATCAGGTCTACAGAAGGCCCTTGGTAGATGGTACTGTTGTCCAAAAGGTTCCTTGTGGCCCTTATACCTTCAGTGTGTGGAATGCTGGTATAAAGGCTTGTGACATCTACCGTACAAAGCCAAGAGAACTCTGGAAGCCTTGGGAGGGTATTCAATTTATTCAGCAATTGCGTAGTATCTTTTAGATACGTATCCTGGGCTTGTACCACTGGTTGCAGGAAAGTATCAATTAATTCAGAGATGGGTTTGAACAAGGAGTCCCTCGCCGAAATTATGGGGTGCACTGGTGGATCAGTGATGCATTTGTGAATTTTCGGCACCGTGTATAAAATAGGTGTTTTTGGGAACCTTACCATTAAGGCCTCAGCTGTTTTTTTAGGGATTTCTCCATTTTCAACTGCACTCAGGAGTGTTTGGTCTATCTTTACTTTAAATCTGGCGGTTGGATTGTCAGAGAGTAATTTGTACACCGTGGTGTCACTCAATTGTCTGTAGATTTCATTGCAATATTGCTCTCTTGATTGTATAACTATGCCACCTCCTTTGTCGGCTGGTCGGAACACTAGGTTTTCATCATCTTGTAAGGTTTGGAGGGCTTTTCTTTGTATCATCGTCATGTTATGGTGGATGTTAGGAAGTTGTCGGGCAGCTTTATTCATCCCTTCGTCCAAAAGTCTGGAGAAACTTTTTATGGATGCGTTATGGGTGGAAGGATCAAAATTGGACTTGCTTTTAAATTTGTCAAGTAAATTAGAAGAGGTCCTTTCTATTTGTGGCTGATGGTCAAAATATTCTTTAAGTCTGAGGGTCCTTGTGAATCTGTGTTGGTCTATTTTCCAACGCAGACTATTAAATTTGTTTGTGGGGACAAACGAAAGTCCCATATTAAGTATCTCTTGTTCTGATTGTGTGAGCTGTCTGTCAGTTAGATTGTAAATCAAGTTTTCTTGGACCTTAGTGCCCTTGGTTCTGTAACACTGACCTCCCCTCTTGGTGGGGCGTTTGTGGTGGAGGGTTGCATTTTTCCTCTTTGTCCTCGTGGCGGTTTGCCTTGAAAACCCCGCTGTGCTTGAGGTTCACGTTCAGACTCACTTTCTGAGGTACCCGGTCCGCTGGATAGATCTGTAGTACACCCCATTGAATCTTGAATATATATATATACAGTTCGGTGAAGTGGCACTCAAAGACTTGTTAAATAGTAGGAGGGGAGGTGAAGAACTTTTTAGCATTGGTTGAGGATTTGAACCAGAGCGGATCACCCATCAAATTTACTTTCGTGTATAGTCCTACACAAATCCAATATCTGGATGTTCTCATTACGATACAAGATGGAGATCTTATAAGCAGTCTGTATTCCAAACCGACAGACAGAAATAATATTTTGAAAGCAGATTCGTTCCAGCCGCCTAGTTTGAAGTATTGACTACCACACTCCCAGATGCTGAGGGTCGCGAGAATAACCAGTGAAGTTCCGACACGTGACAAATCACTGGAACAAATGATCATGAAGTTTCAGGAGCGAGGGTATGATCCCAGACACTTGAAGCACACCTGTGAAAAAATCAAGACATTACCAAGGAGTGATATTTTGAAACCAACCTCCAGAAAATGAATGAAGGACCGTATACCCTTTGTTACCACATTTACCACGGAGAGTACAATGAAGAAACAATTGGCCAATAAACATTGGCCCATAATTAGCAGTGACTCTGATCTTTCAGATCTGAAAAATTCCCAAATTTTGTCCAGCTACAGAAGGGGACCGAATCTGCGTGACTTATTGGTCAGAACAGACATTACACAGTACCCTATTAATTCTAACAGAAAGGGATGCTTCCGCTGTCTCAACTCACCTATAGGTATATGGAGCCATGTAATTCTTTCACCCACCCAAACTCTGGGAAACGTTTCAAAATTAATCATTTTTTGACCTGTACGACCATGTGGTGTATATCATCATATGCAATTGCGGACTGTACTACATTGGAAAGACCTCCAGACAATTTAAGGAGCGCATGGCATTGCATAGGTCTGCCATCAGGATGGCACTGAGTAACAAGAACAGTGAGCAGCCTGTGGCCCGTCACTTTGCATTAGCCAAACACAGCCTATCATCATTGAAATACAAGATAATAGACCATGTCCCGGATCTGAAGCGTGGCGGCAATAGAGAGAAACTTCTCCTGCAGAAAGAAGCTATGTGGATTTTCAAGTTGAACACCATGACCCCATTTGGCCTGAATGAACAAAATAACCTCTCATGCTTTCTTTAAAGAGGATATCATGTCTGCTGTTCTTTCCCTGCTTACCTCTTTTCCTTCTTTGTTTATTATGTTGCCTGTTGATTTATGTTTTGTTCTATGCTCAGCTTGATGTCTCTCATTCTGATGTAGATCTGTCTCTGCCTGCTATATGATGTGCCTCTGACCCCCGTTTATTTAAAGTTTACTGTCTCGCAGTGTTGTGATAGTCTGTGAGACAAGGCTTGGGTTGCCCTGCCTCTTGGAGGCAGCTTACTCCTCACGTTTACAGTCTGTGTGCTTTTCTTTCAATGCCTACTTAGGCATGAATAGCTGTTATATACTCAGATATATGTGTTATCGCTTTGCTTTGCCCTAATGCACGGAGGTTTAGTTTTTCGCAGTGTCTCTCTAGTCGGTGAGATATGGCTTGGTTCGACCTGCCTCTTTGAGGCAGTTTATTTCTCACGTTGGTTTTAGTACAGTTTGTGTGCCTGCTGTTCAAGTCCTCAGCTGACAATTGCTTTACTATTTAACAAGTCTTTGAGTGCCACTTCACCGAACTGTATATTTTGTTCCATTGCTGGTGCTAAAGTGGGCACCAAAGCCATAAGGAATTTGAGAGTTGGAGTGCGATTATCTGTTGTTCTATATATATATATAAACCAAATTAAAAAAAGTGAAAACAAAAAAGGAAAACTGCATGTTATCAATAGTTTTTTTTAATTCATTGTATTTTATAAAGTTTTAAACTAGCAACACACCTCACCCCAATGATGTAATTATCAAATAAGAGTTAAAAGTAAAGAAATAGCACTTACCTTTTGCTGGGTCACAGTGCTGACTTCTCCCCAGACTCCTCCCAGCATGGCCGGCATTCTGCACCGGGAGGAATGGCATGTCATGGTGGGTGTACTACTGTGGAGGTGCAGTCTTGCTGTCAGAGGCAGATACGGTCACTTACCTCTTTCCCACTTCT
>WWET01001687.1:3687-25785 GCA_011038615.1 Limnodynastes dumerilii
CACCTGGGCCCATGAACCTTTAGCTACGCCCCTGCAAGTGTCCCTCTAAAAATAAAAAATAAATGCCCATAAAAAAATAAAAACATACTTACCTAGTCTAATGGGGGTCCAGTCTTGTAAGCTTTTAATCCGTGGGGGTGTCTTGGCAAAAAAAACCCTATACAGACGACGCAAACTATGTCCTGCATGCAGGATATCCCGGCGTTAATGACAGTTCTACTGTCAATGGGGTATATATATACCCTCTGCCAGCCTGGGATTTTTTCAAAGTATCACGATGAAAATCGGTATTTCCCTCATCAGGCTTCCTCCAGATAAGTCAGGTGACTTACGGACCTTGTGTGCGTAAGTCACCGACGTTATTAATTGTGAATCCGGTCTGTAGTTAATAAATGACCCTTAATGCATCTATACTGTCTCTGTACCATCATCTTGAACATCTCTGTTATAAATCTACCTCCATAGTGCTGCTATAGACCAAAGAATAAATGTGTGCCATTTGTGTGTCAATTGTTCTGTTACTTTTTGTGCAATAAAATATTCTCATTTAGGAGTGACTCCTTACACCCCACACTGGCACTTCAATATAATGTACACTTATAGGCAAGTCATTCCTCCCACATCCAGCGCTAAAATATACTGTTTATATTTACACAACTTCTACATAGTGTTGTGTGTAGGTGGTTTACTGGTACACAGTAAATTAACCCCAACAGTTCAGACAGTTCTACACATTTGTATGCACTTAGAGGACCAAATCAGTCAGGTAGCAGTTCCCTCTGCAAGCTATATTGATGCTGTGCTCTCACAGCAGCATTAGAACAGCACATGGAACCCACATGGATCTATTTTACAGACTGAATTGGTGTTCCCACACACTTTTAGCCACAAGAAAGCACTTTTGAGTTACCGGTAGTTGTCAATTTAGAAAAAAGTAATTTTGCTGTGTGCTTTGTAAATACTGGACAGGTTTATTTTGACAGCAGTAACACATTGTTCAATTCATCTATTTATGAATTTGTGAATCTATTGTGATTTCACATAATGGGGGTTATCCAAAGTTTGAGAGTAAAGCCAGCCACACACTGGAGCGATTATGGGTTCCACCAATCAATTATCGGATGATCAGACCAATAATCGCATCCGCTAAAACTCTGAATCAGGTCCTAAGAGAGACATTGGGCCAGATCCAGAACTACGTCCGTCTTCCATAGACGGACGTAGTTCAATAAACAGTAGCTATTGCGCATGCGTAGTAGCTATTGTACGTAATCTGCGTATCGTTTTGATACGTAGATTGCGTATATGCGGTCTAAAAGATTACAGGATTACGTACGTATGCATGCGCAGTAGCTACTGTTTATTGAACTACGTCCGTCTATGGAAGACGGACGTAGTTCTGGATCCGGCCCAATGTCTCTCTTAGGACCTGATTCAGAGTTTTAGCGGATGTGCAAGTCGCATCCGCTAAAAAATTCTATTAAGAGGCGCGTGTTTCAGTAGAAGCATGCACCTCTGAATTGGCTGTATGTTTAAGAAAAAAAAAAGCAGTTGGCGCCTTTAATTGCAACAACCGCAAAGCTTCATTTTTTGTTTTTGTTTTGACATAGTAAAAAATTAACCCCTTCCCCCGTCTGCCCCTCCGCCGCAACCTATGAAAATAAATAAAGAACGGCACGACAGGGCATGCTGCCACTAGTAGAACTACAAGTGCAAGCATGCCCATGAATGACAAGGTATGCTTGCGCTAGTAGTACTACTATTGGCAGCATGCCCTGCTATCCAGAGCCCGCGGTGCCAAATAGCATTACATGCCAATTCCTTTTTTTTAAAAAACATACTGTGCTCTCCAAAAAAATACTCTTTTTAAACACCCACATGCCCCCAAATAATATAAAGTAATAAAATAGTGCCAATACCCCATCCCCTTCTTTAAAAAAATAAGTACAGTGCTGTCATTAGCGTTGGGAAGTCCTGCGTGAAGGACATAGTTTGCGTCGTCTGTATAGGGTTGTTTTTTTTGCCAAGGCCCCTCCCCCGGATTAAAAGCTTACAAGACTGGACCCCCATCAGAGCAGGTAAGTATGTTTTATTTCTTTTTGGGGCCATCCTTATTTTACATTATATGGGGGAACGTGGATGTAAAACAATTTTATTTTTAGAGGGCACAGTATGTTTTTTTTTTTTTAAAAAAGGAATGGGAATGTAACGCTATTTGGTGCCGGGCATGCTGTCGATAGTAGTACTACTAGCGGCAGCATGCCCTGTTGGCCCGTTCTTTATTTATTTGTTTTCATAGGTTGCGGCGGCGGGGCAGGTGGGGGAAGGGGTTAATGTTTTACTAAAACTGGTTTTTTTTTGTTTTTTTTTAGCTCCGGTGAGCTGCGCCTACACTTAAGAGATGGTGTAAGCATAAGGCTTATTAAGCAGCCAGCAGACCGCAGAGGAAGCAGTATTTAAATGAGAAAAGCGACTCAATATATCAATATTATTCCACAGGCGCAGCCCGGTCGGATGCGAACACACTGTCAGATGGGTACTTTTGTGCCCATCTTTCTGTGCGTGCCCCCGATCTGGGCATGTGCAGTAGACATTTTGGCAGCGCTTCTGTCTGAAAAATAGACGGAAGCGCAGCTCTGAATCAGGGCCTTAATGTCTCTCGCTTGTAACTATTTTTCTAGATACTCCCACCTAACCTATTGTTCACCAGTAATGGGATTTGTTTGCTGATATTCCCAAAGCAAGGATTTAAAATAGTTCTGTCTTTTAACAAAGATAATTGTTTTAAGTATTATAATTATATTAAGTATAGTTTTATTTTCTTGATTACCTGCTAGACAGAGCAGGAAAGTTTATATATGCAATAACAGCATGATGTTGTTTAATTACTTTGTACCTGTAGAGGTCACAGGGTGGTTACTCCTGTGAGTGACATATGTCTGAACCTATTGAATTGTAATTGAGTTTTTTCAGCCCTATTAGTGATAGGATATCTGAAACTTTGTAGCCACAATTGGGTACATTCAGAATCGGTCTGGTTTCCGAAAAAGGGATATTCGAAAGTTACTTTTCGAATGTCCCTTTTTCCGATACCATTTTTTTTTATGAATGGGTGAATATGCTGTTCGGCATATATATAACATTTGCAAATATGTATAACTATAATTTCTGCATTTTACAGAAAGAATGACAGTTAGTTACTGGTTAATAGCAGAATGCAGTTGCTGGTCCGATCCGCTGTATTTTGAACATGTTACAGCTGCCAGTTGAATGGCAACTTTATCATTGTTCAAAAACCTTTGTAAATAGAACATTACTATTGGGAACCATTTCCCCATTCCCAATAGCAAGAGGCTGCAGCGGTGGTTAGAGTTAGGCTGCAGTGGGTATAAAACTTAGAGTAAGTGCTTAAGGGGAAGATTAGGCCGCAGGGCATGGTGAGTTAGGGTTAGGCTATAGGGCATTGGTGGTTAGAGTTAGGCTACGGGACAGTGAGAGTTAAGGTAAAGCTGCGGGGCATGTAGGGTTAGGCTAAGACAGTGGTTTCCAAACCTGTCCTCAAGGCTCCCCAACAGTACATGTTTTCCAGATCTCCCTGCTGGTAGCACAGGTGTGTTCATTATTGACTGTTTAAAAGATCAACAGGTGGTATAATTATTAATTATATCTTGTTCTGTAGGGAGTTCTGGAAAACATGCACTTTTGGGGAGCCTAGAGGACAGGTTTGGAAACCTATGGGGTAAAGGGTTATGGTGAGAGTATGTTTAATTTACCTTTCACCATTCCAATGTTTCCTTCTAAGCGGCAAACCACACTCGTTAATAGCAATGTACTGGGGCATTTTCATTTGTTTCTGTATAGATTACTGCTTCCTTTCATGCACCTACAAAAGATTACAAATAAGAGGTATGAAGCACAGATAGGACCTAAGCAGCTGATAACTTAAGTCTAATGAAACTCCCTTGTTTCAAACGGATACTAAATGTGTGAAAGAAAAAACTTACATGTTCTCTGCACGCTAGGCCTGTTTAGGACTTATAATATAGCTATAAAAAATGTTAATTGTAGAAGGAAGACATTTCTTAGTTGATATTTGCTCCTTACAAGATTCAGGCCTAATGTGGCATAGATAATAATTAATAAGTACCAATAAACAAAGATGTATCAAAAAGTTTTGTAACTGTAAATATTCAATAAAGAAGCGCAAAATACGACCTGATAAGAGGTTACTAATCAGTAGCCTCTTTGGTCTATCCGAAAAACACAGAATGCAAGATACACAATAGTCCCAATATTCAGATTTATATCATATGACTATGAATGTAGTCTAATATGGTGAATAAGGGCCTGATCCAGACCTACGACCGCATTCGCCCGCGAGCGTAGCGTACGTTCGCCCGGGCGTATAAACTTTCACGCCTATAAACTTTCACGCCCATAACACTCCCATTGATTGTACCTGCTTACGGCGGCTGAACCCTACCCTAAGATTTTCCAGCGTACGTGCGAATTTTCGTACCGATACGCTGGTCGTACTGGGCTTAGCACGCCCATACTGTACAATTTAAATGGCTATCCCCGCCTCTCTGTAGTAACTCGAGCGTCCAGACTATCGTCGTACAAAACGCACGCCCCTTGGGCGAAAAATACGCTGAAAATACGCTCGCTGTACGCTCATGTCCTTCGGACGACCGGAAGTTGTCATACTGCACATGCGTAGTGTGTTTTTTTTTCCGAATTTTCGCTTACGATCGGCGTACTATCGCTTGCGGCCGTAGGTCTGGATCAGGCCCTAAGTCACTAAAACGGTACAAACATCCAGTATGTATAGTTTCAAGCAACGGCAGCTGTGGGGAAAATAACAGTGGCCGCACACTCAGCTCTCCTTCCTAGCAACGAGGTAAACTAATCATAGTGTACATGTGTAGAAAGAAAGGAAAAAGACTGGCAAAGGTTTTCTGTTGCTGTGGAGTTGGGAGATTATTCATCTGGGCAAAATCTCTGTATCCTTGATGTTCTTTTATCTTGAAATCCCTCCTTGGAGACACCGCTGGGCTTTCTTCCTGTCCTTGTGGCGGCAGATTCTCTGTTCCACGACACGTGATCGGGTCATTCCCCGCTTGATTACAGGATTAGTGCAGATGCCGGGAAAGTGAAACAAGAGAGAGAGCCTCTATGGTGCAGATTATCTCACAGACTTCATTGTAGCAAATAAGTAAACATAAATATACTCACAAATGAAATGGATACTTATAGTTAAATAAGTGTCAAATAGCGCTTTGTAATGCAATTGAGGGAACACAATGGAACCTCTACTTAACCAACACGTTTCTACCCCTTCTGGGGGTCTTTTCAAGGCTGATTCTATCATAACAGGAGGTAGGGCACTTCTAGAAGTATGCTCCTCTCTGGGTCACATGGTAAAAGCGCTTATTTACAATGAATATCAAATTTGGATTAAAACTAAGATAAAACATGTTAAAATGGTAGGATGTATATTATAATGTAAACTTTTCTCGGTAGATATTAAAATTCACATATATATATATATTTGATCCATAATAAAAAGTCATAAAACAGTGAGTCATAAAACAGGATAATAAAAGGTCCTTCACTGTTTATATTAACCTATACCAGGCCTGGCCAACCTGTGGCTCTCCAGGTGTTGTGAAACTACGAGTCCCAGCATGCTTTGTCCGGTATCAGCTATGGGCATGCAGTCAAAGCATGCTGGGACTCGTAATTTCACAACACCTGGAGAACCACAGGTTGGCCAGGCCTGACCTATACATTGAGCTGAGCAACCACCATTTTGTTTAACCACTACAGTGGCATAGGGAAATCATAGAGATGCAGTTTGATAGTGGGCCGTATTCAGAGATCCGTTTTTTAGTGAAGTTCCGTGCATATTTTTAGGCACCTTTCAACTGCGCATGCGTAGTAACTTATTTGACGTAGTTAACGTAGACTATACAAGCGTAAGTGCCTCATGGACGGACTTGAGAATCATACTTGGATACATACATCCGGATATGCGACGCAAAAATACGCACGTGAAAATTTAAATAACAGTGGGCGGGGGAAGGCATTTCAATGAAGGTATGTGGGCGCAACTAATATGAATCGCACGTACGGAAGACACATACACACGCAACTGCTCACAGAAAGTTACAAGTGGTCTATGGAGGCGGAAGTCACCGACAGCACGGCCGAGAGAGGGGAGTGTCATGGGTGAGAGGGGGTTTGGCCTGCACCGGCCGTGCGTATAATTGCGTTCCTTCATGGAAACGGATCTCTGAATACAACCCAGTGTTAGTAAATGCTGTGGAACTCATGTGGTATCATACATGTACAGAATATGGCTCCTCAGTAAAGGTCCCATCATTTCCTTGTCTTCCTGTGAGAAATAGCAGCATCTTAGTGCAATACTGCAGCGTCTTCAATTATCTTTATTATCCATCAGTTTCTTCGGAGCTAACAGAACCAAATCGTAGCTTTATGAAAAGGCGTCACGTGTACTACTTACTATACTAGAAAAATTGCTGTGACTGTTCTAAAATATGTAATTAGATAAAAGCTATTTAACACCTTCCAAAACCTTGACCAATTCAAGCGATTTTTTATTTTGAAGGATAAAATTTCTTTGTAATCAAATTCAAAGCTGTGCTAATTTGTGTCATATTTCTGCTTTGTATAGAGGCTTTGTTCCACTATGACTGAATGAATGATAAATGCACTGACTTACTTACGTACCACGACTGGTTCAAGGAAACCTAATTCCCTGCTCCCCTCCCCCATCCCACCCCCTGGGCACCCTTAACTACCTGTGCGTATTTTCCCTCTTAAGGAGGGAAAATACACACGTAGATTCCCCAGATGTCCCTTCTAGCCTAATTTACTCCCAGCCCCCCCCCCCCCCTCTTCTAACAAACACCCCACCCCCCCCNNNCATAACTAACCCCCAGCACGCCCCTTTCGCCTTAAAAACTAAGTGCGGTCTTTAAAGATCGCGCGTAGTTAATATCCGGACGGAACCCCTACGCAAATTGCGTAGTCTATATGACTACACATGCGCAGTGGCTCCGTCCAGAATAATAAGCACCTAAGAAGCATCAGCTTCTTAGGTGTGAATCCGGGCCAAAATATTTAGAATTACCAGGCATTTGTATTTAGTAATATTAACCCGTCCTTGTATATTTTGCGGGTTTCTGGAGGGGTGTGGTTTCTGGAGGGGTGTGGTTTCTGGAGAGGTGTGGTTTCTGGAGGGGTGTGGTTTCTGGAGGGGTGTGGTTTGCCACTTAGAAGAGCTTCTTTCTGAAGAGCGATTGTAGAGCGATTATACCCAAACCTTTACCCTAACCCTTCATGCCCAGCAGCCCAACTGCAACCTTCCATGCCCCGCAGCCTAACCCTAACCCTACATGCCCTGCAGCCTAACCCTAACTCTCCATGGCCCACAGATTAACCTTAACCCTCTATGCCCCTCAGCCTAACACTAACTTTCTCCATAAGCGTTAACCATATACGTGCCGCAGCGCCGCATTCTATCCCTAACACTTCCACTGACTGTGGCTATTGGAAATGGGTAAATAAATACCCCTTCCAAATAGTAATTTTCTAATTTCGGCCCATATGGAACAATGATACAGTCTCAATTCATCTGGCTGCTGTATCATGTTCTAACCAGCAACTGCATCAGAGCGCCTGCTTCTCCAGGAATGTCTTCTGGCATTGTGGACAGGTCAGATACGCCAAGATCTAGGGCAGCAAAAGCCTCATCCACATTATACATTATATACCCCTTCAGTTACATGCCCCATCCACATTATACATTATATACCCCTTCAGTTACATGCCTCATCCCACATTATACATTATATACCCCTTCAGTTACATGCCTCATCCCACATTATACATTTATACCCCTTCAGTTACATGCCCCATCCACATTATACATTATATACCCCTTCAGTTACATGCCCCATCCACATTATACATTATATACCCCTTCAGTTACATGCCCCATCCACATTATACATTATATACCCCTTCAGTTACATGCCCCATCCACATTATACATTATATACCCCTTCAGTTACATGCCCCATCCACATTATACATTATATACCCCTTCAGTTACATGCCCCATCCACATTATACATTATATACCCCTTCAGTTACATGCCTCATCCCACATTATACATTATATACTCCTTCAGTTACATGCCTCATCCCACATTAAACATTATATACCCCTTCCCTTCACATGTCTCATCTCACATGATATATGATACCCCCCTCACATGTTACATGCCTCATCCCATATTTCATATTACGGCTATTTCAGCTACATGCAATTCTGTAAGCGGGGGATGCGATGCAGGGGGGCTCTGGGCCGGAGAGATGTCTTTGCTGCTCTGCTGTGTGAATCTGTCAGAGTGGTGTGACACAGCAGCACGATGAACAATGTTAAACACTGTAATATACCCTGCCTCTGCCTTACAATGTTTAACAGTGCTGGTCCACTGTTTCTGCGATTGTCACACTGCTCTGACAGACAGGTTGAGGCAGTAAAGCTCACCCCATCATTTCTATTTAGTGTGTGATGTCACTTTAGTGCCTTTTAAAGCAGAGCATGTCGTGGAGGAGGGAAGCAGTTTTCAGAGCTGTTATGAAAGATAGGGATTGATATGTTCATACACACAACGGGGAAATATTTTAAGACTGCTGACACAAGTGGGAAGAATGGAAATCTGGAGGGACAAAAGGGGGATATATTTGAAGGTTGGAGAAGAACAAGTGGGAGATGGGAAGGCTGGAAACACAGAAGAGGTAAAGTTTGAAAGGATGGAGACAAAGAAGAAGGGAGATCGTAAGGCTGGAGACACAGAAGAAGGGAGATTGTAAGGCTGGAGACACAGAAGAAGGGAGATCGGAAGGCTGGAGAGACAGAAGAAGGGAGATCGAAAAGGTGGAGAGGCAGAAGAAGGGAGATCGGAAGGCTAGAGAAACAAAAGAATTAAGATCGGAAGGCTGGAAAGACAGAAGAAGGGAGATCGGAAGGCTGGAGACACACACAAGTGGGAGAGATTGGAAGGCTATGACGGATGTTGAGGGGGCAACATTGATTCCAAATTGTTTTAGTTCCGATCCCCGACTTTACCTTCTTCAGATTAAAGTTTTCTTATAGTTTAAGCTATGTATTTTAATGCACTTCAGTATTTAGTTGTCCTGGGGAAAACATTTTGTATGCTATGTATTTAAGTCAGCTGTGAATTGGAGCTGTGCATATGCAATACCAATAATTCATAACAGATCGCCCAATGCTATGCTCTGTACAGAATTCAGCCTCTGCTCAGAGGGCTGGCCCACTCACCATATGTAAGAGATATACATGGATGGTGGGCATAGGTATCTAAATTGTACAGTATGGGTTTGGCTAAGCCCTTACGTTTGAGTCTGTGTTTTGAATACTTACAGTAGGTTCCAGGGCAAGGAAATGCATCGTGAGTGTGCCCACATTCCTTGGATACCAAAATCCGTATGAGAACCTCTGCAATGAATGCTAACATAAATATTAAGCACCTAAATCTGGATTAGGTCCTATGTTTTGTACTGCCCAAGGTAGGATCCCGGGAACGGAAATACATTGTGGGAGTGCTCACATTATTGTGTACACAATTTTGCAACAAAGGCTGACGTACAGATTAAGCAATTAAATCTGGATCTGATTGTTCTGCCCCAGTATACGTGTATGTCGTCCGTCCCCTTTTGTGTTCCAATTTAGGATTGGGGTTTTTTACCCTCTCCCTATTCTATCTTTCACCTTAGACCTAGGCCCTCATTGAGCCCTTACAGCTGTTATGTGTGGCCCATAAAGGTAATGTGTGGCCCTATGATTAATTAGGGCCACACCATATAGCACCTGGAGTGTGTCAGGCTTGCCATCACTGCATCCAGTTACAGGACTTATTATTTGGTTGTCTGTTTTATTTGGAAGATTTTGTATAGATAAAAGTATTCCAATGAACTTTGTTCAAAATATATACAAAATATATACCGGTACTTTTTTACTAGCAATGGGCCGGATCCAGAACTACGTCCATCTTCCATAGACGGACGTAATTCAATAAACAATAGCTACTGCGCATGCTATTGTACGTAATCTGCGTATCGTTTCGATACGTAGATTGCGTATATATGGTCTAAAAGACCGCATATACGCAATCTACTTATCGAAACGATACGCAGATTTGTAACATACACACAGGATAGATAATGTCCAGCAACACTGCCATTACCAGTAACATACTATACCATTCTATCTGTAACATACACACAGGATAGATAATGTCCAGCAACACTGCCATTACCAGTAACATACTATACCATTCTATCTGTAACATACACACAGGATAGATAATGTCCAGCAACACTGCCATTACCAGTAACATACTATACCATTCTATCTGTAACATACACACAGGATAGATAATGTCCAGCAACACTGCCATTACCAGTAACATACTATACCATTCTATCTGTAACATACACACAGGATAGATAATGTCCAGCAACACTGCCATTACCAGTAACATACTATACCATTCTATCTGTAACATACACACAGGATAGATAATGTCCAGCAACACTGCCATTACCAGTAACATACTATACCATTCTATCTGTAACATACACACAGGATAGATAATGTCCAGCAACACTGCCATTACCAGTAACATACTATACCATTCTATCTGTAACATACACACAGGATAGATAATGTCCAGCAACACTGCCATTACCAGTAACATACTATACCATTCTATCTGTAACATACACACAGGATAGATAATGTCCAGCAACACTGCCATTACCAGTAACATACTATACCATTCTATCTGTAACATACACACAGGATAGATAATGTCCAGCAACACTGCCATTACCAGTAACATACTATACCATTCTATCTGTAACATACACACAGGATAGATAATGTCCAGCAACACTGCCATTACCAGTAACATACTATACCATTCTATCTGTAACATACACACAGGATAGATAATGTCCAGCAACACTGCCATTACCAGTAACATACTATACCATTCTATCTGTAACATACACACAGGATAGATAATGTCCAGCAACACTGCCATTACCAGTAACATACTATACCATTCTATCTGTAACATACACACAGGATAGATAATGTCCAGCAACACTGCCATTACCAGTAACATACTATACCATTCTATCTGTAACATACACACAGGATAGATAATGTCCAGCAACACTGCCATTACCAGTAACATACTATACCATTCTATCTGTAACATACACACAGGATAGATAATGTCCAGCAACACTGCCATTACCAGTAACATACTATACCATTCTATCTGTAACATACACACAGGATAGATAATGTCCAGCAACACTGCCATTACCAGTAACATACTATACCATTCTATCTGTAACATACACACAGGATAGATAATGTCCAGCAACACTGCCATTACCAGTAACATACTATACCATTCTATCTGTAACATACACACAGGATAGATAATGTCCAGCAACACTGCCATTACCAGTAACATACTATACCATTCTATCTGTAACATACACACAGGATAGATAATGTCCAGCAACACTGCCATTACCAGTAACATACTATACCATTCTATCTGTAACATACACACAGGATAGATAATGTCCAGCAACACTGCCATTACCAGTAACATACTATACCATTCTATCTGTAACATACACACAGGATAGATAATGTCCAGCAACACTGCCATTACCAGTAACATACTATACCATTCTATCTGTAACATACACACAGGATAGATAATGTCCAGCAACACTGCCATTACCAGTAACATACTATACCATTCTATCTGTAACATACACACAGGATAGATAATGTCCAGCAACACTGCCATTACCAGTAACATACTATACCATTCTATCTGTAACATACACACAGGATAGATAATGTCCAGCAACACTGCCATTACCAGTAACATACTATACCATTCTATCTGTAACATACACACAGGATAGATAATGTCCAGCAACACTGCCATTACCAGTAACATACTATACCATTCTATCTGTAACATACACACAGGATAGATAATGTCCAGCAACACTGCCATTACCAGTAACATACTATACCATTCTATCTGTAACATACACACAGGATAGATAATGTCCAGCAACACTGCCATTACCAGTAACATACTATACCATTCTATCTGTAACATACACACAGGATAGATAATGTCCAGCAACACTGCCATTACCAGTAACATACTATACCATTCTATCTGTAACATACACACAGGATAGATAATGTCCAGCAACACTGCCATTACCAGTAACATACTATACCATTCTATCTGTAACATACACACAGGATAGATAATGTCCAGCAACACTGCCATTACCAGTAACATACTATACCATTCTATCTGTAACATACACACAGGATAGATAATGTCCAGCAACACTGCCATTACCAGTAACATACTATACCATTCTATCTGTAACATACACACAGGATAGATAATGTCCAGCAACACTGCCATTACCAGTAACATACTATACCATTCTATCTGTAACATACACACAGGATAGATAATGTCCAGCAACACTGCCATTACCAGTAACATACTATACCATTCTATCTGTAACATACACACAGGATAGATAATGTCCAGCAACACTGCCATTACCAGTAACATACTATACCATTCTATCTGTAACATACACACAGGATAGATAATGTCCAGCAACACTGCCATTACCAGTAACATACTATACCATTCTATCTGTAACATACACACAGGATAGATAATGTCCAGCAACACTGCCATTACCAGTAACATACTATACCATTCTATCTGTAACATACACACAGGATAGATAATGTCCAGCAACACTGCCATTACCAGTAACATACTATACCATTCTATCTGTAACATACACACAGGATAGATAATGTCCAGCAACACTGCCATTACCAGTAACATACTATACCATTCTATCTGTAACATACACACAGGATAGATAATGTCCAGCAACACTGCCATTACCAGTAACATACTATACCATTCTATCTGTAACATACACACAGGATAGATAATGTCCAGCAACACTGCCATTACCAGTAACATACTATACCATTCTATCTGTAACATACACACAGGATAGATAATGTCCAGCAACACTGCCATTACCAGTAACATACTATACCATTCTATCTGTAACATACACACAGGATAGATAATGTCCAGCAACACTGCCATTACCAGTAACATACTATACCATTCTATCTGTAACATACACACAGGATAGATAATGTCCAGCAACACTGCCATTACCAGTAACATACTATACCATTCTATCTGTAACATACACACAGGATAGATAATGTCCAGCAACACTGCCATTACCAGTAACATACTATACCATTCTATCTGTAACATACACACAGGATAGATAATGTCCAGCAACACTGCCATTACCAGTAACATACTATACCATTCTATCTGTAACATACACACAGGATAGATAATGTCCAGCAACACTGCCATTACCAGTAACACACTATACCATTCTATCTGTAACATACACACAGGATAGAGAATGTCCAGCAACACTGCCATTACCAGTAACACACTATACCATTCTATCTGAAACATACACACAGGATAGAGAATGTTCAGCAACACTGCCATTACCAGTAACAGACTATACCATTCTATCTGTAACATACACACAGGATAGAGAATGTCTAGCAAAACTGCCATTACCAGTAACAGACTATACCATTTTATCTGTAACATACACACAGGATAGAGCATGTCCAGCACCACTGCCATTACTAGTAACACGCTATACCATTCTATTTGAAACATACACACAGGATAGAGAATGTCCAGCAACACTGCCATTACCAGTAACACACTATACCATTCTATCTGTAACATACACACAGGATAGAGAACGTCCAACAACACTGCCATTACCAGTAACACACTATACCATTCTATCTGTAACATACACACAGGATAGAGAATGTCCAGCAACACTGCCATTACCCAGTAACACACTATACCATTCTATCTGTAACATACACAAAGGATAGAGAATGTCCAGCAACACTGCCATTACTAGTAACACACTATACCATTCTATCTGTAAAATCCTATAGTTGGCATGGAGATCAGTACACTCTCCCTGATCGCCTCCGTGCAGGAGGTAGTTACAATGACTGCACCCTACCTTAAGTAAACCCTTTCCGTACAGAATACTAGGTTGTATGTAATGGCTCAGCCCAACCCATACTGTACCAGTAAAGTACTTATGCCCACTCACCATGCGTATCTCATACTTATTATGGATCATGGGTGATGTGTTGTAAAGGATCCAGGTGCCTTATCAGCTATTGGTAATTCTAAGCACCTGGCACGTTTCAGGCTGAACCTTAAAGTGGTCTGGTGCAAGATTTGCAACTGTACATCAGACTCATAACTTAAACCCCTTTCACATCACTACTAAAAACCTAGGTTTTTGGCCAAAAACCAGAGTCCGGGTCCCCTGTGCCTTGACCTGGGTCTAATTACCTGATAAGGATTTTTCCCAAGTCTGAACAGGGAAATGGTACAATGTGAAGGGTGCCATCCGGGTTTTTTAACCTGGGTCTCACCTAAACAAGCCTGATTGGAGGGATTTGTGTACTATTGCTAGGGCAATAGTACACAAATCTCTCCCCCGGAGCCACACACCACCCCTACACTGTCAGGGCAGACCTAGGTCCTGGAATTTCCCGGGTCAACCCTGCAGTGGGAAAGGCTCTGACCTGGGTCAGAGCAGGACTTCAGATGTGTTGGGGTTTTTTACCGCCAAATCACCTGCTAATAATATTATTGCGCTGTGGTGATGTGAAATCGATATCAAGAACATTTTTAGGTTGGGGGGAACAAGTTATAGTTTTCTTTCAGGGATAGTCTCAGTCAGGCTCATCAGTATCGCAGGCCACTAGCAATACTTACATGATGCCCCTGCTGCCTCCCTTTGAGCGGCATTTCTATCATGTTTGGAGAGGGAGGAAGTTGCGTCCTTGCACCCCCCTATTTCTGACACCTGTGAATACAACTGACTCATATTCATAGCATATGTTACATAACTGTAATACTCTGCATAGCTCTTATCTGGAATCACTGCAATATGTTATTTTGTAGTGGAGGGTAGATAGTTGCTCTATTACGTTATTCCACGTCTGTAGCTGTAGTTTTCACATTTTCACAACAATCACCTTGTTTCCTGATTCCAAGCATTAAAATGATGTAAAATATGTTTTTTCCTGGGTACAAAGGTTATCCAACATTAATAACAGTATAGCGGATGTTGGTAAAATCCTTATCTGTCTGCTTTTGTTCCATTTGTTTGCTAAATATGGGCAATTCTCTGTAATACCAAGAAATGCATTATACTGAGTCACCCATTCACCTCATGAGAGCCTAGATTTGCCTTAAATAAAAAAAATTGCTTCAAATTAATATATCATAGGCAGACATTGTAATAGCAATGAATACCAATAAACCTCTCTTTTATATCTACCTGCCGGACCATTAATGTAAGAGTGAATCCGCCATTTCTGATTCTAACATTGGGCCAGATCCAGAGATCTTTATGAAAGTGTAATTACGCTAGCCGCTTGCGTAACCTCCACTTTTTGTACGTACTGTGCATGCACGCGGCAGATGTTAGGTGTCGTAACTCTAATCGAATATACCTTCCTCATAAATAAGGGGCGTGTCATCCTTATGGCGGCCGGAAATACGCTTTATAGGCGGAGGGAGGCCAGTACGTGCGACAATCCATCACGTACGACTGTAGTTACGCATAGAAAAGTTATGGTAGGGTTTGGTACTCGTAAATCAAGTAAATTACGGTAGTCAGTCCCCGGTTAGAAAATGCCAATTTGGAAAATCTCTATTTCGACCACTAAATTGCGAATTTTCGCTATTTCGAAAGTTCGCTATTTCGAATTTTCGCTAATTCGAACGTTCCCTATTTCGAATCTAATAGGTTACGAAACATGCACATTTCGATTGTATTTCTATTTCGATTGTTGTATTTTCGATTATTCTCTATTGCTATTATTCTCAATTTCGAACAATTCTATTTCATAAAGCTCCCTATTCAGAATATACTTCTATTTCTACATTTCTATTTTCGAATTTTCTCTATAACTCCCTATTCAGAATATACTTTTATTTCTACATTTCTATTTTCGAATTTTCTCTATAACTCCCTATTCAGAATATACTTTTATTTCTACATTTCTATTTTCGAATTTTCTCTATAACTCCCTATTCAGAATATACTTTTATTTCTACATTTCTATTTTCGAATTTTCTCTATAACTCCCTATTCAGAATATACTTTTATTTCTACATTTCTATTTTCGAATTTTCTCTATAACTCCCTATTCAGAATATACTTTTATTTCTACATTTCTATTTTCGAATTTTCTCTATAACTCCCTATTCAGAATATACTTTTATTTCTACATTTCTATTTTCGAATTTTCTCTATAACTCCCTATTCAGAATATACTTTTATTTCTACATTTCTATTTTCGAATTTTCTCTATAACTCCCTATTCAGAATATACTTTTATTTCTACATTTCTATTTTCGAATTTTCTCTATAACTCCCTATTCAGAATATACTTTTATTTCTACATTTCTATTTTCGAATTTTCTCTATAACTCCCTATTCAGAATATACTTTTATTTCTACATTTCTATTTTCGAATTTTCTCTATAACTCCCTATTCAGAATATACTTTTATTTCTACATTTCTATTTTCGAATTTTCTCTATAACTCCCTATTCAGAATATACTTTTATTTCTACATTTCTATTTTCGAATTTTCTCTATAACTCCCTATTCAGAATATACTTTTATTTCTACATTTCTATTTTCGAATTTTCTCTATAACTCCCTATTCAGAATATACTTTTATTTCTACATTTCTATTTTCGAATTTTCTCTATAACTCCCTATTCAGAATATACTTTTATTTCTACATTTCTATTTTCGAATTTTCTCTATAACTCCCTATTCAGAATATACTTTTATTTCTACATTTCTATTTTCGAATTTTCTCTATAACTCCCTATTCAGAATATACTTTTATTTCTACATTTCTATTTTCGAATTTTCTCTATAACTCCCTATTCAGAATATACTTTTATTTCTACATTTCTATTTTCGAATTTTCTCTATAACTCCCTATTCAGAATATACTTTTATTTCTACATTTCTATTTTCGAATTTTCTCTATAACTCCCTATTCAGAATATACTTTTATTTCTACATTTCTATTTTCGAATTTTCTCTATAACTCCCTATTCAGAATATACTTTTATTTCTACATTTCTATTTTCGAATTTTCTCTATAACTCCCTATTCAGAATATACTTTTATTTCTACATTTCTATTTTCGAATTTTCTCTATAACTCCCTATTCAGAATATACTTTTATTTCTACATTTCTATTTTCGAATTTTCTCTATAACTCCCTATTCAGAATATACTTTTATTTCTACATTTCTATTTTCGAATTTTCTCTATAACTCCCTATTCAGAATATACTTTTATTTCTACATTTCTATTTTCGAATTTTCTCTATAACTCCCTATTCAGAATATACTTTTATTTCTACATTTCTATTTTCGAATTTTCTCTATAACTCCCTATTCAGAATATACTTTTATTTCTACATTTCTATTTTCGAATTTTCTCTATAACTCCCTATTCAGAATATACTTTTATTTCTACATTTCTATTTTCGAATTTTCTCTATAACTCCCTATTCAGAATATACTTTTATTTCTACATTTCTATTTTCGAATTTTCTCTATAACTCCCTATTCAGAATATACTTTTATTTCTACATTTCTATTTTCGAATTTTCTCTATAACTCCCTATTCAGAATATACTTTTATTTCTACATTTCTATTTTCGAATTTTCTCTATAACTCCCTATTCAGAATATACTTTTATTTCTACATTTCTATTTTCGAATTTTCTCTATAACTCCCTATTCAGAATATACTTTTATTTCTACATTTCTATTTTCGAATTTTCTCTATAACTCCCTATTCAGAATATACTTTTATTTCTACATTTCTATTTTCGAATTTTCTCTATAACTCCCTATTCAGAATATACTTTTATTTCTACATTTCTATTTTCGAATTTTCTCTATAACTCCCTATTCAGAATATACTTTTATTTCTACATTTCTATTTTCGAATTTTCTCTATAACTCCCTATTCAGAATATACTTTTATTTCTACATTTCTATTTTCGAATTTTCTCTATAACTCCCTATTCAGAATATACTTTTATTTCTACATTTCTATTTTCGAATTTTCTCTATAACTCCCTATTCAGAATATACTTTTATTTCTACATTTCTATTTTCGAATTTTCTCTATAACTCCCTATTCAGAATATACTTTTATTTCTACATTTCTATTTTCGAATTTTCTCTATAACTCCCTATTCAGAATATACTTTTATTTCTACATTTCTATTTTCGAATTTTCTCTATAACTCCCTATTCAGAATATACTTTTATTTCTACATTTCTATTTTCGAATTTTCTCTATAACTCCCTATTCAGAATATACTTTTATTTCTACATTTCTATTTTCGAATTTTCTCTATAACTCCCTATTCAGAATATACTTTTATTTCTACATTTCTATTTTCGAATTTTCTCTATAACTCCCTATTCAGAATATACTTTTATTTCTACATTTCTATTTTCGAATTTTCTCTATAACTCCCTATTCAGAATATACTTTTATTTCTACATTTCTATTTTCGAATTTTCTCTATAACTCCCTATTCAGAATATACTTTTATTTCTACATTTCTATTTTCGAATTTTCTCTATAACTCCCTATTCAGAATATACTTTTATTTCTACATTTCTATTTTCGAATTTTCTCTATAACTCCCTATTCAGAATATACTTTTATTTCTACATTTCTATTTTCGAATTTTCTCTATAACTCCCTATTCAGAATATACTTTTATTTCTACATTTCTATTTTCGAATTTTCTCTATAACTCCCTATTCAGAATATACTTTTATTTCTACATTTCTATTTTCGAATTTTCTCTATAACTCCCTATTCAGAATATATTTAGCAATTCGGAGAAAATTCGCATTCGCAAAAGAAATTTCGCAATTCGAATTTTCGAAATTGGGATTTTCTAACAGGGGACCCACACCCGTAAATTACGCGCGCCGAGGGGAGTGCATAGTAAATACGTAAATATGCTACACGATCGTACTTAAACTGCACTTAGGTCTGGATTTGGCCCATTGGGGTAGATCCAGAACTACGTCCGTCTTCCATAGACGGATGTAATTCAATGAACAATAGCTACTGCGCATGCGTAGTAGCTATTGTATGTAATCTATGTATCGTTTCGATACGTAGATTGCATGTATGCAGTCTTTTAGACCGATTATACGCATTCTACGTATCGAAACGATACTACGTACAATAGCTACTACGCATGCGCAGTAGCTATTGTTCATTGAATTACGTCCGTCTATGGAAGACGGACGTAGTTCTGGATCCGGCCCATTGTTCTTGGATTGATTAATCAATATTAATAATAACTTTAAGGGCATTAAAGGGCATAACATAAAAATGTATTTAAAAAACTATTTCTGCATCAGTCTATGCCAAATGTCTTAATTTCCCGCAATCTCCAATATCATCAATTTATGCACGTGGCAAGTCTGGCTGTGGAAACGCACTGGGCATGCGTTACTCAGGCAAATGTTACTCATTGTAACTAATCGTACGAAACTTGTATATAAGTCGGTACGATAGGGCGTAACATCCCTGTGAAGGCTGACTATGTGCATTGTGGGTATTTCTCTTTTACCTCAAAGCTGCTTAAGAGACTGACTACACTCGGCTCATATTCTCCCCACTTACAGCTAAATTTGCACAAGTGCATCTATTTTTATTTTAGAAAATATACTGAGACTTCTGGTGGGTTGTGCACTAAGGTGGCCTCATTTTATCTCCGCTCCTCACAAACCCTTCTTTCTACATCCATTGTGCCCTGTTCTGTACCCCTGAGGGTGGATGCGGAGGGCACACTTGCTGGGGCATCTACTAGCTGTTTGGATGGGAGTGGGGAGATTAATTTGTACCCCGGAGTCTGCCTCTACGGTTTGAGGCCTACCTCACGGCGTGGGCCCCCTCCTGACGGACGACCTCCCGCTAATCCCCAGCTCGCTTCCTTACCTAGCGGTGAGAGGCATTGGTGGTGAGGTGATCGCTGCTCCAGCTGCTGCGGGAGACGCCGAGGACACGGATATTTTTGCATGTGGATCCCCCTGCTGTTCCTTGAAACCTAACAAGGAGACCGAGTGGAGGCCCCTTAGGAGGTATATTATATCCTGCACCTATTACCTCATACTATTGGGCTGTTGGTGGTTGTTGAGCCCCCTTGACCTTAATAACTCCTCACTTCTTCTACCACCTCCTCTGGTCTACAAGCAACTCAAGCAAACAGGAGGAATTATACCCACCTTTCACTCCTTCTGCTGGCCAGCTTGATACCTCCCTCAGGACTTATAAGTAAAATAAGATTTATTGTAACTTGCAAGATTGCCCATCAGTGCTACGTGCTCTTGCTCCTTTAAACTGCAGAAGTGCATCCTTTTCTCGTACCAGCAGTTTCCTATCCTATCTTTTATCAAAACAGGAGCATAAGCGCTTATCAAGCAATTTGGAGGCTCTACATTGCACTGCAACCAGTGATTATTGGCCAGTTCAATACCTGCCTCAGAACTCACTCGCTGAACAGGATCTATTGATTTTCTTTGCCTATCTACATATTGTCACGTTCGGCAGCGGCGGCAAGCGTCGCACTTACCAGGGTAGGAGCCGGCTGTCCCCAGTCTTCTCGCGGCGGCCCCGCGCTCCAGGCTCCCGGAGACTGTCACCAGCATAGCCCGGACCTCTGCAGTCTTCTCCTGGCGTCCCCACATGCATTCTGGCGCCAAGTTCCGAAGAGCTCCGGTCCATGGACACAGACATCTTGCTGTTAGTCACATGCTGCAGAGAGGCCAATAGGATTTACTTGCCCCAGTCCTCCAGCCAATCACTTCACAGGGCGCACAATTTAAACCCTGTGCCAGAACAACTTGTTCACACCAGGGTGCCTGGCAATCCTGATCTTGATCCTGAATCTGATTCTGATCCTGATCCTAACTCTGATCCTGGCCTTCAGCCGGCGTAACTGTGTGTAACTGCGCTCACACAGGGGGTGTGACAGGGAGAGTGCACCAGAGCTACGCTGGCCGTACTTACAGCAGACAGTAGGACTATTTTGCAGAAGTCACTCAAAAATGGAAAGCGTTTTCTGAGGTCTGTCAATGCCTCATAACTCGTAACCAACGTTTTGCGCTTCTTTACCCGGCTAAATTGAGAGTGGTGGACAACGGAACTGTACACTTTGTTACTGATCCCTGGCAAGCTCGAGAATTTCTGCAGCTACACAATCCCCTCGTAATTTGATGCAGTATTGTGCTTTGCGTCATTTAACTGATCATGGAGTAAACACGAGGCTTAGCTTGCAAATTAAACAACACTTTGGTAATAGGTTAATGAACCTCTTTGTCACACTCTCTTCTTATTTAATTATGGAAAAATACACAGTACACTTATTTGGAGTGTCTTAAACCCTTTGAGGACACGCTTTTCAACCGAGCTACATTGGGAATAATGTTAATGTACATTGTTTCTCTCTTAAATTGGCTTTATCTCCAATATATAAAGGGGTATATACATTGGGCCTGATCCAGACCTACGCCGATGCGCTGTGCTTACTAAAGCACAGCGTATCGGCGTCCACTTTCCCCGACACTCCCCCTGTGCGGGCGTATGTCCCTTCCTTCCGCCGGCTGAAGGCTACCCTAACTTCAGCCGGCGTAAGGAAGGGGCCATACGCTCGCACAGGAG